>JBAKBP010028742.1:0-28135 GCA_037953745.1 Lithodes maja | reverse complement strand
GTATATCACTAACTCGGGGGGGTGGGGTGTCACGCCCCTTGTTACCTGCCTCACTATGCTGGGCAGACCCGCACCCACGAATTAATGATAGCCGGAGGTCAGCCATCTCAGCTGCCTCCTGTAGAGTTTTAGGGTTCTTTTCTTTAATAGTTAAAGTCATATCTGCACCAGTACACTTATAAAACTGCTCGAGCAGAAACAGCTCAGTCAACTGTTCGGCCGTCTCAGCTTTCTCAGAACGTGTCCAGTTAGCAAGTGCATCTTTTAAGTCCCGGGCATGTTCAAGAAAGGTCGCCTCCCTAGTCTTCGTAACACCCCGAAACTTCAATCGATATGTTTCTGGTTGCAACTCGTATGCCCGTAGGACAGCTCTCTTCAATACTGGGTAGTCAATGCAAGACTCTAAAGGCAGTGCATCATAAGCCTTCAGACCCTTACCCGTAAGTCTGGAGGAGACTAGAGCTGCCCACTTCTCTTCAGGCCAATTATGCTCCCTACACTTCTTCTCAAAACGATTAAAAAATTCTGTGACTTCAGTTTCACTAAATGCCGGCACCAATTTGACTAAGTGGGACAAGGACTGTTCTCTTACTTGGCCCTCACGGCCCATCCGAATCCCTGTCGACTCTGCAAGAGTCTTATCTAAATCTATTTGAGCACAATATTTCTCTGAGTCGTACCTAAGCTCAGCCTCGTGCCTCCTAATCTCAGCCTCAATCTCCTTCTCCTGCTTCCTAGACTCAGCCTCAATCTCCTTCTCATGCCTCCTAGACTCATTCTCCATCTCCTTCTCATGCCTCCTAGACTCAATCTCCATTTTAGCAAGCTCGAGTTTAAATATCATCTCAGGAGACAGGCCGGAAGAGGGAGCTGCCACTACTGAAGGAGGGGGGGCAAGAACTGGGGAACCACCATACGCACCGCCCGAGGGCACTCCAATCTTCCAATTCTCATCCCTCTGTGGGAGAGTGCTAACCTCCGGCAACTGAGTGGACGGCACTGTGGGAGTCGAGTGAGAGGGGATCTGGGGAGGAACCCCCCCAAACGCCCTCTCCTCCGAAACCCCATGTCGCCCACGCAACACCCAGGAAATCAGCTCCCCCTTGGACATCCCTCCTACATTGGATAGACCCAAAACCTTGGCTATCAGGTGCAAGCCATAAACATTCACCCCAGTCAGCCTCTCCTCCGTCACGTGGTACTGCTTACTCACAAAAAGTCTAGCATCCTCCTCACTAGTTACTAACGGCACCTCCTCAAATAGCATCTCTCGCTCCTCGTCAGTACTAGGGCCCGACATACTGAAGTTCACCAAAAAATTCTCGAGACAAAAGTGTTAAACTCCCTTATGCAAGCACTAATTACTAAATTAACTGGAGTCTCTTAAATGCTCTCCTAATTGCCTTACAAAAAAAAAATATTCTTCAATATGTACGCTAAAGTACCAACAAACAAATGTTGTACAACTCTGCAAAAAAAAAATTATACTGTTCACAAAATCCTAAGCAAGGTCGCCATTTGTTACGACCGGGCACTCGGGTACACTAGGGCTCTTACACAGGACTCGAGTATGGCTCGCTGCCACAACGGAAACACACGATCCCAACCCCAGAGTACTGCCAGCCGAACAAAAAACGCCACTACCCTCCAGAGTTCTATCTGCTATAACGGGGTATACAAGAACTCGGTACTAGCGTTTCACACAACAGACTAATAGCAAGACGGGAGTTATCTAGTCTGGTCAACAATCAAACAAAGAAGAAAGTACTACAACACTAAAGAATAGTGTTGGCCGAAGCCGAAGTAATCCACCCTTGAACTAAGAACTTAAGAAGTCCTCCACCCTCTACTTCGGATCGGCACTATTACGTTACGTTAAACAATAGTCCTCGAGCATCAAGCAAGGAATCTTCTGATAAGTTAGATGCTTCTCGAATACTCATAAGAAGTAAGTATCGGATTTTGAACAGCAATTTAATGAATAACTCACTGGTAATTAAAGGCTTTAAATTGACATAAGAAGAATTATAAGAATAAGCAATAGGATATGGCAAACATTAAGAAGAAGTACTCCGACAATGCACTGGCAATAGCCTACTAAGATTGTGCTCGTGGGCCACTAATCTCTGAAGTAGCTAAGCGTGCCACACATGAAATCAATAGTGCTTAAACAATAATATACATAAGGAGAAGCTTCAATACTATGCTGTATCTGCTGGTCGAGCAAAGTCTAGCTGGGATATCTAAGGTTAAGAGACAATGGCTGAGCAAGCGGCTCGTAGCCTAGCGAGGTCCTTAAGACTGTGCGGCCAAATTACGGTAATTGACGGGATGCTCTCTTGAGAGATCCAGATTACTAGTATCTGGTTCTCTCCTGGCAATCCTCTCAAAGTCAAGCAAATGAGATAGCACAGTGTTGGGTGGCACAGGCAAAAGCCCTCACTCGCAACACAGTGCTAAACTCCCACGGTACACAATCAAAAAGACCCCCTAGGCTTCCCACGTCTCCGTTGCAATTGTGCTGGTTCAACCAACCTAGCACTCATAGGAAATCACAACTCGAGGAACCCTATCCCAGTCTAGCATTACCTAAACCAGCAGAAAACAGGAACATGAATAATAGTACACAGGGAAATACATATACGAGTGCAACAAACATCAATCAATCCTATTCTAGTTAACCCTTCCAAAAATAGGCTATCTAACAGGCACTTATCTCGTGAGAACTCAAGCGATAATACTTTGGCTGACTAAATCTGCACCAAAGGGGTCATTGGTTAAAAAGGGACGAGAAGAGAAGAAAATAGGCTGTTCAGAGAGTAGAGAAAGTTCACATCAGTCGGAAGAATATCGATAGTTGCAAGGGATATGAGAGGTCGCTTTGCCTGATGAGTTCTGAAGAATTGTGGCGAGGACCTCTCTTTTTATACTCGGCCCTGTAGCGAGCATATCGCCAACACTAAGGACCGCCCACTGGCAATCATGACGTCATATACTCTCTCAATCTGGGATCGACAAAGAACTTCCCACGCGCTGAAAGGGAGGAAGGGAGGAAGGGAGGAGGGAGTTAGGCCTACACACCTCGTGGCGCGCTCACTGGCTGTCGTTACATAACTCTCTCTCTCATCATTGTATATAAGTCCCACACACAATACTTATAACTAATGATATAAAATAGAACTCGTTGACTTAGAAGAAAACAAAATACATAATGATAATACTTATAGTACAACGGTTCACATAAACTGAGTTAGGAAACTCTACACAGACTACAGCCAAAGTTCCTGCCCTGACGATCCTAGCGAGGGTGGGGCCTGACTGGGCGTTCTGTACAGCATGCTCATACTCGACATGCGTCACAAGTTCTATTTCTATTAATCATTAATGATCTCCTCAACTGTACTGTACCTCCAGTCTTATCCACTCATATGCTAATAACTCTAACCATAGACTACAGTAGATCTGGACTGGACACGAAAATGGAACTTGCAGTAAGGGACCAAACATCGGAAAACGAACCCCCAAGTATGAACTTCGAAACCGCGAAAATATCACATTTTCGCGGTTTCGAGGTTCGAACTTGGGGGCTCCTTCTTCGATTTTGGGTCCCTTACTGCAAAGTTCCATTTTCGTGTCCAGTCCAGATCTACTGTAGTCTATGCTCTAACCTACACTGTTCAACTAATTTTCCACAACGACCCAACATGCAATCACTCAAACAGTCATGTGATAAGGCCACAGCACGCCTATCTTCTGATATATCAACTATTTCTGATTGGGCAGAGAAAGTCATGTTATTTTGCTTCCAAGACCAAATTTCTCCATTAATCTACCCATCAGTAACGTCCACACATCTATCCCTTATACTTCAATAATACACAAATGAACCCTTTCATCTTCTCTCAGTATTCTTGGTTTCTTTTTCTTCTAGCCTCTCTTGGAAAGATTATATTACCCCTCTTGCTAAAACAGCTTTCAAGAAGTTAGGTGAGTTCAACCATCTCTGTGGGGTTTTTCACCCCCGCACAGCTTCTTGCTCTGTATAGGGGCTGCAACAGTGCACCCATGTATCTAGTATTGTTCGCATGTGTGAGGAAGTTCAACCCATACCGCACTTCTCGAAAGGGTAGAGTCAAAATGCAGCATTTTGTCTCATCAACTCACCTCCTCTTACTAAGTCCTTACAATCTCTCTCTACACGCTGCAATGTCGCATCGCTCTCACTCTTCTACTGCTATTACAATAATCATTGTTCTTCAGAGCTTTCTCAGTGTATAACTCCTCCCTTACGGAGAGTGGGGGGCACCTGCCTCTCAACACACTCCCACCCCTACTCTGTCCAACTCTCTAACCCAAGATTGAACCGATTTTCAGTCATTCTTCTACTCAAAAAGCAAACTTTGGAACTCTCTTCCTCAATCTGTCGTTCCCTCATCTTATGAATTAAACTGCTTCAAGTTCCGTGCGCCCAAACAGCTTGACTCTAGCGTACCTTGAATTTGCTCTGTCACTTTCAACTTTGGGGGAAACACTTGTTACAGGCAGCTTTACCCTTTTTCTCCGTCATACACATAAATAAAATATCACTGCCCCTCATAGCATATTTTGAATATGGGAATTTTGATACAATGCAAATGTGTTTGAAACAACAAGTGTATTATTTCTAAGGCGTATTGGTGGGTTTTGTGGTAATGCACTGAAACCAAGTACAGCACAAATTAAATCTAAAAATATTGTCCCATTAACACAGGGAATTATATCCTGGACTTCAGATTACCAGTCCAGTAGCAAGACCACCCCACCACACCTACTCACGATAATATGTATTCAAGAAATTGGAAACGCACACATGCATGCTGACAATACCGTACACTGTTTTCTTCAGTTGGAGCTGAATGTTTCTTGTGTTTATTTATGCAACTTAAGGGGAGGCAGACCGTTTTTCTGGACCCCCTTCTCCATATTGTTTAGCCCCACTAGTTTTGAGATTATAAGACGTTCGGCCCATTAGTTTGGCCATTTGAACACCTTTCACCCCATTTCGTTGTCAATTTTAAGACCTTTCGTGCCATTAAGGTGTCGATTATTTCCTGGCGAGCGACAGTGAGCCTGCAATTTTAAGAGGAACCGACCTTCGGCCGGGACATTTTTCTACCGAAAAATGTACACATTTATCTTGAAGGGGGGTCTATGGGGTGTTTTTGTAAGCTTGATGGAGGTCTAGGGAGGAAACTAAACAAAATATATGAATAAATGAATTAAGAGACCAAACAAACGGTCTGCCCCCCCCCCACCCCCCTCCCCTTAACACGTAATTATATATTCATTGAATAACAAATCATACCGTATTATATCTTGTAAAGCAAATCCATCCATACCTGCATTTTCTGTAAAATCAAGATAATGGTTATATAAAGCAATAATACTTCTAATTAAGTTCTATATATTAGGATACTCCGTTTCATTATTTGGCTGCCTCTCTCTCACACACATTCTCTCTCTCTCTCTCTCTCTCTCTCTCTCTTTCTCGTCCGTTTACTAAGTCCCTAACTGACTGTTCTCCGTCATAAAATTGTGAAATAAAAATGAATTGAAAATATAAACTAATTCCTTGTGCCGTATTTCAGTATTGGATCTGTTAATAGTTTTCAATTTGTGTTATAGACTTTGTTTGATGGTTATGTTGGGTGATTGGCCGTGAAAGAGAGTTACACAGATACTTACACCACTCAGACCTTGCGTTCTCTCTCTCAGAGAGAGAGAGAGAGAGAGAGAGAGAGAGAGAGAGAGAGAGAGAGAGAGAGAGAGAGAGAGAGAGAGAGAGAAATCATATAATTGATATTTGTGCATTTATGTACTGTATGGCTGCAAGTATGTGCCTATTTATATATATATGTTTGTATTTCAATGTGATTGAGGAAGAAAAAAGGCATAACAGCCTACATACATACATACTGTACATACATACATACATACATACTGTACATATATATATATATATATATATATATATATATATATATATATATATATATATATATATATATATATATATATATATTACACTGTACTGTACATGCGTGCGTGTATGTGAATTTGTATGCATATATTCATGATATATGTTTAAGAATGAATGTACGTAAGCATGAGGGTAGACTTGAATCAACACACAATGTAGGCTACAACCATACTTTTATCTGTATAAATTAACCCAAAGAACTGCTATGAATTGGAAAGGTGAAGTTACTACTCGTTGTATTTATATTTAGCTTTCTATCTATTTATGTTTCTAAGTATCAGTAGCTGCCATCGTGTGCATTTAGATGCATGACTAATTATATGTATATATTATTACAAAATTATGGCGTTCTAATTCTCTCGATCTTATCATTCGTTCCATCTTTTCCTCCCCCCTCTTGCCCTTCTCTCTCTCTCTTATCTTTCTTTCTTTCTTTCTCCCCTCCCCTCTCTCTCTTTTTTCTCTCCTCCAAAAATCCAGAATTCTGCATCGTCCACTGCATTTTATACATACAAAACAAAAAAAATTATATATAAAAGTCTATCGGTTTTGACCCTTTATACTTCATCTGATAAGAACCTGTTTTGAGAGAGAGAGAGAGAGAGAGAGAGAGAGAGAGAGAGAGAGAGAGAGAGAGAGAGAGAGAGAGAGAGAGAGAGAGAGAGAGAGAGAGTAAAAAAAGAATATATAATACTTTGTGTTCACTGGCAATATGGGTGCAAGACACTAGGAGGAGGAGGAGGGGTTGGATGGAGGGGGGCGAGAAGGAGGGGGAGAGGGGGAAGAAGGAAGAAGAGGGGCAGAAGGAGAAGGAAGAAGAGGGGTAGGAGAAGGAGGATGAGAGAGGTGGAGAGGGAGGGAAAAGAGGGGCAGAAAGAGAAGGAAGAAGAGGGGAAGGAGGAACGAGGTGGAGGCGAATGAGAAGAGAGAAAGAGGAAGAAGATACATACAAAGGAATTACAAACTTGAACTAACCTACTATGGTACTTACGTTTAGTTTGGAGAGCTACAGGTAAGTTTACTAACAACATGAAAGAGGAAAGCATAGTACAACAGAAGGCGGAGGAGGAGGGGAAACCGGAGGAGGAAATTAAGAGGAGAAGAAGAAGAGGAGGCGAAGGCGGCATAATGAACACAATTGGTGGAGGTATATTTTTCACAACCCCCGCCACCCACCACACCCTATTTCTGTCTGTCTCTTTTTCTGCCTCTCTCAGCGTAATTAGGGATTCCAATATGGCTTCAAGCGACACGGATCGTGCCCTACAACACTGTTGGATAAGTGTTCATTCGATCAATTGTTGGGTTATGTAATATTTAGATAAATAGAATGTTAGTTAACGGCACACAGCAGCGACCTAGGATCAATATGGATGGATTTGAGTCACTTTTGGAATTCCATGAGGATGTGTATTTAATCTACTACTCGTTGTCATATGTTAATCCTTGCAGAGTTCGAGGACACCTTCTTTTCGGATTTTCGGAGAAGAAATCGACTCAGCACAGGACAACCAGGAAGGAGGACCGAAGACAGCGAGGACGGCAACCTACAAAGGAATTAAATACTAATCCGTCAAGAACCGCGAATTTGGATAAATCTCCACCAACACGACCCAAATTCAAAACCGTCAGGGATAACGACCGAGGACCGAGGACAGCCATGAATGTAAATGTAGATCCGACCAGAACCAATAATTCGATGAAAGAACGTAATGCGAGTTCTAAAACCGCAACTTTAAAGGTTTTCTATGCAAACGCTCGTAGCATACGCAATAAATTTTCAGATTTAGAGGAACTAGTGTTTACAGAAAATTATGATGTGATTGGCATAACAGAATCTTGGCTCAATACAGAAGATAGAGACTTTTTAGCAGAGTATTCACTTCCCGGTTATGTAATGTTTGAGAACAGCCGAATAAATAAAAATGGAGGTGGCGTTTTATTTTATATCAAAGAAAGTCTTAACCCGACCCTCGTGTCAAAACCTCAAATTGTGAACGTCGACACATCTTTTGTGCTAATAAAGAATAATAAAGGTACAAAAATAATACTTGCGTTAATATACAGACCTCCAGCTCAATCAGTGCAAACTGACCGAGAAATTTACGAACAAATTGCAGATGTAAGTAACTCACAAGATACCGTAATTTTTGGCGACTTTAATTTACCTGTGACCAAGTGGGGCGATACTCTTACTTCACACTCCGGACATGACTTGTATACGAACTTGCAAGAGAGTTCGCTTTATCAATTTGTTCGAACGCCGACCCGTGGTAATAACGTTCTTGACATTGTACTTGCAACAAAAGAAGAATTGATAGAGAATTTGAATGTTGGTGATGAATTCAGTAACAGCGACCATCGTACGATAACTTTCACTTTAAAGTTTACTAGTAACGAACCAAATAGTAGCATCGAAAAAGTCCCTAATTTCAAGAAAGCAAACTTCCATAAACTTAGAGCTATGTTTAAAGAAACTGACTGGAGCTTTTTAATTAACAATAACGACATAAATACATCTTGGAAGTTATTCGAAACCACTTACCTAAAAGCAGTGCAAGACTGCATACCATCGAAAATACGGCGTCCAGGCCATAATAATAAGCCCAAATGGTGGAATAAAGATATTTCAAACTGCCTGCTTGCTAAAAAATTTGCTAATGATAGATTAAAATCCTCACAAAATGACGAAGAACGGGTGAAATTTGTAGAGCTACGACGCAAAGCCAAAAAGTTAATTAAGCAAAGTAAAAAGACCTTAGAGTTACATATTGCGAATCAAAGTAAAACAAACCCGAAAGAATTCTATAGTTATATCAGAAAGAAAAAAGTAGTTACTTCAACTGTTGGACCGTTAGTCGATGAAAAAGGAGAATACACCAAAGACGAAGTACAAATGAGTAATGCCCTCAATACCTTCTTTGCATCAGTTTTTACAACCGAAGATCTCAGTGATATCCCTACACCATCGCCGATTCAGATTGATAATTCAGATGTTCTAAGCAATATCACCGTTACAGAGAGAGAAGTATTGAATTGTTTAGATAAACTCAAAGTAAATAAAACGCCAGGACCTGATACAATCTCGCCTAGAGTTCTAAAGGAAGCTAAGAATGAGCTCTCCAAACCATTGACATTACTATTCAATAAATCCTTGCAGTCTGGAACTATGCCTGATCAGTGGAAGCTAGCCAACGTAACACCGATATTCAAAAAAGGCAGCAAATCCCTACCCAGTAACTATCGTCCAATTAGCTTAACCTCAGTTGTATGTAAAATGCTAGAAACGGTCATACGAGACAGACTCGTAAATCACTTAGAGGAAAATAACATACTTAAAGATACTCAACACGGCTTTCGTAAAAAACGTTCCTGTTTAACAAACCTCTTAGACTTCTTCCACGATATCCTCAACCTCTACGATGAGAGTAAAGCTGTAGATATTATATACCTTGATTTTCAAAAGGCCTTTGACAAAGTTCCCCACAAACGTTTACTGCTAAAACTAAAAGCGCATGGAATACAAGACGGTGTGTTGAAATGGATAGAAAATTGGCTCAACAACAGAAAGCAAAGAGTAGTCATAAACGGTAAGGCATCTAAATGGACCAATGTAAGTAGCGGGGTACCCCAGGGATCGGTACTAGGACCAATTCTCTTTCTAATTTACATCAACGACATAGATGAGGGTCTCACCTGCACAATCTCAAAATTTGCTGACGATACAAAAATTGCAAATAGCGTACTCTCAAAAGAACAAGTTGACGATATGCAACACAATCTAGATAAATTGTCATGTTGGGCCCAAATTTGGCAAATGAGTTTCAATGCGGATAAATGTAAAGTACTACATGTCGGATACCTAAATGAGAAAGCAAACTATTCGATGAATGGCACTCAGCTTAAGAATGTAAACAGAGAAACTGATCTGGGAGTAACAATATCGAGAAACCTAAAACCGAGTCAACAATGTTCAGAAGTTGTTAAGAAGGCAAACAAAATAATTGGCTTTATAGGCAGGTCATTTGAGCATAAATCCAAAGAAGTTATCCTAACCCTTTACAATTCCTTAGTCCGCCCTCTTCTGGAATACTGCGTTCAATCCTGGTGCCCTTATTACCAAAAAGATATAAACAAGCTAGAACGAGTTCAACGTAGAGTTACCAAAATGATACCTAGCCTAAAGAACAAACCATACGAAGAGCGTCTTAGAGAATTAAATCTATTTCCTTTAACCCAGCGCAGATTAAGAGGCGACTTAATTCAAGTGTTCAAAATCATCAAAGGCATCGACAATATGAACTGTAGTAAGTACTTCACTATCGACCAATCTAATTACACACGGGGAAACGGTTGCAAAATTATTGGTAAATCTTTTAACTCGCACGAATCTAAGAATTTCTTCTTCAATCGAGTTGTCAACTTGTGGAATGGGCTTCCCCGAAACGTTATAGACTGCAGCACCGTTGATTCATTTAAATTCCGCCTAGACAAATATCTCGCATCAAACCCGCGACTGACTGCGTTTGTAAATGAATAACTTTATCCTCCCCTCAGTTACTAACCCATATGTCCCCTACTAACTTCCTAGTCCTGCCACGTTAGTGGCAGGGCAGTAGTTCCCTTTCCAATGTTCCCTTACCCACTCTAAACCACTGTTTGGACACTTGATCCTCAGTGTTTTGGAGGACAAGCAGCCTAGAAGGGTCACTAGATCTGTTGTTGCTTGATTTCCTTTGTACTCCTTTGTACTCCTTTGTATATTTTATTCTGGCTACCAGTAGATGATTATGTTCAGCTTGGGGAGGTATTGGGAGATCTGAGATTTAATTGAGAGACTTTACCCTTTTGATTCCTGGAGAGCCTGCCAAAACGGAGTAAAATTGTCTAAAGTTAGCCTAAATTGTGAAAGAGGGTCCTGGTATCGTGAAGGGGTTAATAACTTCGGTCAAGCGCATTCCAAGTCACCCTATTCAACAATGAGTGAGAACATAATAATCGGTGACTTACAATAGGATTTGTAGGTTCTGTTTATCCAAGACTTAAAATGTTTCAAAAACTGTGCCTTTAAGCTAAGATGAAAGCATAATTATAAATGCATGTGTTTATATATTATAACTTCCTGTGCATTAAAATGGCCACTTCTACTGTTCAATATTAATTGTTCAGCACTCAGGAAAAACATAGAACAATTAGAAAGAGTCCAAGCTAGGTCTTCGAATGTAAATCCATTGATAAGATTTTGTCCTATTAGGAATGGCTAATGGGTTGAAGTATATTTTAGAGGAAATAACCGAAATATCTAAAATACGAAATGGGCATGACAAAATAGACAACAAACAATCCTTAGCCATAACATGAATACAATGAGCAACAATGGCTGGTTAAGTTATAATAATGGAGTTATACTATATGTGGACACGTGTTAACATAATTATAAGATTCCTCCTACTGTATATGTGTGTGTGTGTGTGTGTGTTAGTGTGTGTGTGTGAGAGAGAGAGAGAGAATACCCGATAAAGAAAGTTAGAACTCCCTCCCTCTACCTGAACCTTCTGGGAAATAGTAGCCCTCTTTCTCTCTCTCTCTCTCTCTCTCTCTCTCTCTCTCTCTCTCTCTCTCTGATATTTCATGGCCTCTTATCTCACACTGTAGTGCTATCTGAATTTCGAATGGTATCTCCCCGTCAGCTTCGCTTTCAAAACTGCTCTCTCTCTCTCTCTCTCTCTCTCTCTCTCTCTCTCTCTCTCTCTCTCTCTCTCTCTCTTAACCAGTGTGAAGGCCAACCGTTTACCACAGTTCTTATTCCCCTTTGGCTCGTATACCGCCATAATATTTCTTGAGTTCCGGCTCCAATTTTTTCTAACGCTTTCTTTTTATTCAGCTTCCCATTTTTATCTCCTTACCGTTGCCCCGTTTTCCTCCCTTATTATTCTGGTTTCGTTTCATTTTTTGTTTTGCGAGTTTAGCTTTATCAATAATCGTGACTTCACTTCTATTGTGTTTAACATTATTTCGTATATTACTTCTTCAAATAAATGTTTTATTCCACAGTTTTGTTTTTTTCTATTTGTTCCAAGTCATATTATTACAATTCTCGTTTGTATCTGTTCTAAGTTGTATCGATGTTATTTTTCGTCCTCATCGTATTTTATATTCAGGGAAGGTATTTGGTTTATCTGGACCTCCTTCTCCCTCATGCTCAGCTCCCTTAGTTTTGACATTTTAAGACGTTCGGACAAATAATTCGGCGATTATAAGACCTTTCGCCCCACCAAATTTATCTCGAAGGGGGGTCTTGGAACTATTTTAAAGGTTTATATAGATCTATGGAGCAAAACAAACAATATATATATATATATATATATATATATATATATATATACTATTTCCTTTGTTTATTCCAAGCTTTTTTCAAGTTCTTGAACGTATAGTTTTCTTGTTTATTTTTCAATACTTTCTCAGTTCCAGCTCTTATTATATAATTATGTTCTACTATATTATCCAGGCTTACATTTTCTATAATATATGTTCTATTATATAATTATGTTCTATTATATATTATGTTCTACTATATTATTCAGACTTACATTTTCTATTATATATGTTCTATTATATATTATGTTCCACTATATTATTCAGGCTTACATTTTCTATTATATATGTTCTATTATATATTATGTTCTACTATATTATTCGGACTTACATTTTCTATTATATATGTTCTATTATATATTATGTTCTACTATATTATTCGGACTTACATTTTCTATTATATATGTTCTATTATATATTATGTTCTACTATATTATTCAGGCTTACATTTTCTATTATATATGTTCTATTATATATTATGTTCTACTATATTATTCAGACTTACATTTTCTATTATATATGTTCTATTATATATTATGTTCTACTATATTATTCAGACTTACATTTTCTATTATATATGTTCTATTATATATTATGTTCTACTATATTATTCGGACTTACATTTTCTATTATATATGTTCTATTATATATTATGTTCTACTATATTATTCAGACTTACATTTTCTATTATATATGTTCTATTATATATTATGTTCTACTATATTATTCGGACTTACATTTTCTATTATATATGTTCTATTATATATTATGTTCTACTATATTATTCGGACTTACATTTTCTATTATATATGTAGGCTACCATAGTGCGGTTGGGAGTATGGACATGATTAGATTAATATCCAGTATTCGAGAATGGATAATAAGTCGTAGGCGTGTGCATAAACCTTTAACCGTCCTGGTGGTGTAATGGTTAAGGTGGCAAAAATATGTGTGTGATAACCCGGGTTCGAATCCCGGTGGATCATATATACTTTAATTAATTTCATTGGGGGTGTGGTGGTGAGATTAATAAAAATAATATATGTTCTATTATATATTATGTTCTACTATATTATTCAGGCTTACATTTTCTATTATATATGTTCTATTATATATTATGTTTTACTATATTATTCGGACTTACATTTTCTATATATATTTTCCTTTCCTTTAGGGTTCTTCACAATGGCTCGCACTTACAGTAAGGGGAGATTTCTGCTCGAGGGATATTTTTCTGGACCCCTTTCTCCCTCATGATTAGCCCCATTAGTTTGAGATTTTAAGATCTCCGCCCCATTAGTTAAGCGATTGTAAGAACTTCCGCCCCATTTCTGTCAATTTTAAGACCTTTCGTGTCACTTAGGTGTCCATGTTATCCTGGCGAGCGATAGCGAGCCTGTAATTTAAGAGGAATCGGCCTTCGGCCGGGAAATTTTTCTACCGAAAAATGTACAAATTAATCTTGAAAGGGGGTCAGGGGGTGTAATTATAAGCTTGCTGGAGGTGTAGGGAATAAACTAAAAACCTCCCCTTAAATTCGTCTTCAGCTTTAATTTTCATTACCTTTTTTTTTAGTTAATATATTTATATTTGATTTTACTTTTCCCTGTTTTACTTCCTATGGCATCGATTGACTGTTTTACTTCCTATGGCATCGATTGACTGTTTTACTTCCTATGGCATCGATTGACTGTTTTACTTCCTATGGCATCGATTGACTGTTTTACTTCCTATGGCATCGATTGACTGTTTTACTTCCTATGGCATCGATTGACTGTTTTACTTCCTATGGCATCGATTGACTGTTTTACTTCCTATGGCATCGATTGACTGTTTTACTTCCTATGGCATCGATTGACTGTTTTACTTCCTATGGCATCGATTGAATGTTTTACTTCCTATGGCATCGATTGACTGTTTTACTTCCTATGGCATCGATTGACTGTTTTACTTCCTATGGCATCGATTGACTGTTTTACTTCCTATGGCATCGATTGACTGTTTTACTTCCTATGGCATCGATTGACTGTTTTACTTCCTATGGCATCGATTGACTGTTTTACTTCCTATGGCATCGATTGACTGTTTTACTTCCTATGGCATCGATTGACTGTTTTACTTCCTATGGCATCGATTGACTGTTTTACTTCCTATGGCATCGATTGACTGTTTTACTTCCTATGGCATCGATTGACTGTTTTACTTCCTATGGCATCGATTGACTGTTTTACTTCCTATGGCATCGATTGACTGTTTTACTTCCTATGGCATCGATTGACTGTTTTACTTCCTATGGCATCGATTGACTGTTTTACTTCCTATGGCATCGATTGACTGTTTTACTTCCTATGGCATCGATTGACTGTTTTACTTCCTATGGCATCGATTGACTGTTTTACTTCCTATGGCATCGATTGACTGTTTTACTTCCTATGGCATCGATTGAATGTTCGTGTTTGTTACCCTCTATTTTGGCAATATTGTCTCAATTTATGCTCTCCTCGTCCACTTATTTTTTTTTTTAATCATAATTATGCTTTCCTATTTTTAGCTGCATTTTCATTGAGTTATTTAAGCTTATTGTTCATTGGTTGTGTTATTGTTCATTGGTTGTGTTATTGTTCATTAGTTGTGTTATTGTTCATTGGTTGTGTTATTGTTCATTGGTTGCGTTATTGTTCATTGGTTGCGTTATTGTTCATTGGTTGCGTTATTATTCATTGGTTGCGTTATTATTCATTGGTTGTGTTATTGTTCATTGGTTGTGTTATTGTTCATTGGTTGTGTTATTGTTCATTGGTTGCGTTATTGTTCATTGGTTGCGTTATTGTTCATTGGTTGCGTTATTGTTCATTGGTTGCGTTATTATTCATTGGTTGTGTTATTGTTCATTGGTTGTGTTATTGTTCATTGGTTGTGTTATTGTTCATTGGTTGTGTTATTGTTCATTGGTTGTGTTATTGTTCATAGGTTGTGTTATTGTTCATTGGTTGTGTTATTGTTCATTGGTTGTGTTATTGTTTTAGGTTTCGTCATTGTTTCTCCTATATTTACTTTTTCTTGCTTCTTTTGTTTCTCCTTATTATTCTCGTCAAGCTTATTATTACTAGTCTGATTTTAACTAACCCTTACAGTACAAGGAAATTTTCTTCACTATATTCAGGCAAATATTCGACGATTTTATTAAGCTTCGGAAGACCTATTTGGAATCAATGGGTTAATTCGTATCTTAATTAACCCTCTCACTGCCACAATTCCTTCCTAAACTGAATAAGTCTGTTAGTCAGTCAGTAGCCAGCCCTTACTCCTACAATCGGTAGGGAGGATCAGCAAGAGACACAAGAAAGAAAATAGAGTTGATAGAGAAGACAACATATACCAGTTCGCCTAAACTGCATCAAATTGACTAATCCAAGCCAGAACACATGAAAGAAATGTGTCATAGAAACGGTTAATGTATAGTCGCGCTAATAAGTCATGTCCCAGCTGTCATTACGTTTGGCTTGCTCTGAGCTGTATTAATGCCTGTCAAATGTTGGATAGGGTGGGTAAGTGTAGGAACATGTATGTATCATTTCACTCGATATGAAGAAATGAAGCTTAGATATTGTTGATACCAAATTATTGATCAAATTATACTTGGTGCCGAGACATCACTTATTAGCGTGACTGTACCATAAATGTTATCATATAATTAATAAGATTATAGTCTAACGTTCCCTTTTTATGCTCCATATATACATTTATCTTTTCCATTTCTCTAAGGGAAGGGTAAGGTCTGGTGTACGCAAACATACACACATTTTTTGTGCGTCTTGGAATCCTGGACCATTTTTCATTTATGTAAATTTCATGCATGAGACTAGTACTTGCAATATTTCTTGAATTCGGTGCACGGTTTTATTGTTTTCCTGGTGTGTGTGGGTGTGTGTGTTCGTGTGTGTGTGTGTGTATGTGTTTGCAGGTGCATGTATGTGTGTGTGCAGGTATAGGTGGGTATGTGTGTGTGCATGTAGGTGTAGGTGGATATGTGTGTGTGGGGCTGGGTTTCGTTAACGATAATAAACCGACATAAACAGGCAAAGGAACAACTGTACCACATAATACAAAACCAAAACAACAATATGCTAAAGGATAAAAAAAAAAAAAAAAAAAAATTGTTGATGACCAACATTGCCGGAAAAACCCGGCCAATGTACCTCCCCTGTAACTTTGCAACTTGACTCAATTTGGCCGGGATCAAACTCTGGACTAACTTGGTGGGCTCGCCAGAATAAAGCTGATTTGGTTTGCACAGGGGAGGGGGGTAATTTGGCTCGGTTTTTCTTATTTTTTTTCTTTCTGAGATTTGTTCTCTTTTTTTTCGTGTTCTACTTGGTTAGTTTTTCCTCTCTGTATTTTCCTTCTGTTGCTCTCTGATTTGATTTCGTATCTCCTTCCTATATATATATATATATATATATATATATATATATATATATATATATATATATATATATATATATATATATATATATATATATATATATATATATATACTGTATATATATGTGTGGGCAGTACCCAAGGAAGGCCACATAGGAATATGATAAGGAGTTGCTGGAACTCCTGTTTCATTTGCATAGTTTTACCCCACTGTTTCTATTTGTGCCTCACCTACACAGAGAGAGTAATCCAGCTAACTCTCACAAACACCTCCTTCTATTAATTTCATTACACTTAACAAGCACACCACACTTCTTTCCAACACACCTAGATTACCTCTAAATTACCTTGAGTTTGGCTCTCTATCACTCTTTTAACCTGGGGGGGGGGGGGCACTTGTTATCGGCAGCTATGCCTTTTGTCTCCTGCATGCACATATACACAAAAATCCATCTATCTTACACAAAAACATCTGGAAAGGCACTCGGGAGAGCGCTTAACTACTCCTACGCTGGTGGAGGTATGCGCTCGACCGACCACTTCCAAAATTCAATCTTCTCTTACTATGCGCATATCCTATCAGCCCACCAAATTTCGTCTACATCGGTTCATTCTTTAGATATCATGTTTACAGACAGACAGAGACAAAAACATAACCTCCTGCAATTTCGTTGGCGGAGGCAATATAACTATTTTGTGCAAGTCCAATGTGTGTTCTTTCTGCCTCTGTGTCACCCCCCCATCCTCCTTTCTCGTATCTCTCTCTCTCTCTCTCTCTCTCTCTCTCTCTCTCTCTCTCTCTCTCTCTCTCTCTCTCTCTCTCTCTCTCTCTCTCTCTCTCTCTCTCTCTCATCTACATGCTTGCTACGTTCACCCTTCTTGCTCAAGCAATCTTCAACCTTGCAAAGATCGCCCTTTTTTCACACCGAGTCCCTATTTCAAAAAACGTCTCCTCCACCTCTCTTCCCACAGATGGCTTTTCTTTCCTTATTACTTTTATCATAGTTATTTTCTTCCTTCTCGCTCTCTCCATGTCTTTTCTTATATTATGGCTTTTATCGTAGTATTTTTGTTCTTTCTTCTCTCCCCCAATTTTTATTTCCTTATCGTTTCTATCATATTTGTATTCATTCCTTTTCTCGCCATGTTTTCTTTCTCTCCATTCTTATTTTCGTTTTTCGTCTCCTCCTTCCTTTCTTCCTTTCTTAGTCGTTTATATTCCTTTATCTCCATGATTATCTTTCCCGTCTTACCGTCTTCATTTCCTTCTCTTTCCTTCTGCAATTCCTTCTTCCCTACATATCCTATTTCCCTCCATTTTAACGTTTTTATTTCATTTGTCTACTTATTTTCGACAATTCATATGTTCTCGATGTGCTTATTTCCCTCGCATTCCTGTTTTATATTCCTCGATTATTCCCTTCATTCCTCCCTTTTTGTTCCTTTGTTTGACATTCCCTCACTCTCCTGTCTTCATTGTTTACATTCTTTCCCTCTAACGTTCTCTCCCTTCCATTTCTTACCCTTCCCCTCCCTATGCCATTCCCCCATCATTATGTTCTCAACCACTTACTCTCATCTCTTCTTGACTGTTTTCAAATTATTTAATTCAATACAAAATAAATATATACACGATGAAAGTGAAGCCGTCAATGCTTTCTATCTCGACTTCCAAAAAGCGTTAACAAATTGCAGGCTAAGATGGGACTAGAGTCCAATATCTAAAATTATTAATGGTGTTAATAATATGGAAGCTAACAAATACTTCACAACTGACAATAAACATTACACTAGAGGAAATGGTTGTAATATGATTGTCAAGCCTATTCACTTTCAAGATGCAAACCAGTTATTTGTTAATCAAGTGGTAAACGTATGTAATGGTCTACCTAGTGTACGAGTCGAGTGCTACACCGTCCAAACATTTAAAACTCTACTATACAGTATATCTTGTTCATAACCCCCATTAACTGCATTCACAAATGAATAGCTTCCTCCATACTAGTCTCGTAGGAATCAATATGTATGATGTTGTTGCTTGTTTTCCTTTTTACACACTCTCTCTCCCCCTCTAGTATGCAGCCCATCATAGTATGCATCCCACCCCCCCCCCTCTCTCTCTCTCTCTCTCTCTCTCTCTCGGTCTCACTCTCTCTCTCTCTCTCTTGATTTACCTTCCTGTCTCACTTTTCCCCCTCCCCGGCCATCAAACACAGAACCCCATCGGGTACTAGACACACACACACACACACACACACACACACACACACACATAAACACACACACATAAACACACACACACACATGCAAATATTTTTCTTTGTGCCTCATTTACACTGAGAGCAATCCAGCTAGCTCTCACAAACACCTCCTCCTCCTATCCATTTCACTACACTAAACATGCACACCACACTTCATTCCTCCACACCAAAATTAAAAAAACACAAAAATTATGAATTTTAGCCCAGCCTCGGAGTCCCCAGGGGGGGGACCATAAATGCCCCCTCACCCGACCGACCATCCCCTGACGACCCCACACAATTACCTGGACCTCGGCCTGTTACTCTTTCTATTAATTTCTGCAACATTCGCGGACTTTCCTCTAACTTTCACTCTGTTGAGCACCATCTCTCCTCCTACAAACCTGATCTTCTCTTCCTCACCGAAACCCAGGTGTCTGTAGCAACATCCAGCAACCCCTTCTCTGTATCCTCCTACTTTCTCTATCCTAGTTTCAAAGCCAATGGCGGATGTTGTGCATATGTGCACAACAAACTCACTTGCTCTCGTGTTCCCGATTTCGACTCCTCTGAATTCTCAACTTTATGGCTCAAACTTTCCTGTCATTCTCTTACTAAATATTTCTGTGCTGTCTATCTTTCCCCTAACTCTACCAACTTTCCTAAATTCTTTGACTATCTAAACTCTACAGTGGAACACATTCTATCCATTTCTCCTTTCTCAGAAATCTCCATCTTAGGAGATTTCAACGTTCACCACCGCCAATGGCTCTCCTCTCACACTACTGATCCACCTGGTGAACAAGCCTACGTCTTTTCTATCCTAAATGACCTAGAGCAGTTAGTTCAGCAACCCACCCGTATCCCGGATCGCATCGGAGATCGGCCCAACATTCTTGACCTGTTTCTAACTTCTAACCCTTCTTCTTATACTGTCGATCTTTTCTCTCCTTTGGGCTCCTCCGACCATAAACTTATCTCTGTCACCTGTCCTATCTCTCCAGTACAGCCACCCGATCCTCCTAGCCGGCGGCGCTTGTGGCACTTTGGCGCTGCCGACTGGGAGGCTCTTCGGCAGTACTTCTTTGATTTCCCATGGAATGATTTCTGCTTCCATGGCCGAGGACCCTCGGAGAGTGCTGAACGCATTACCGAGGTAATCCTATCGGGCATGGAAGCATACATTCCATTCTCTTTCTCTCAGACTAATGCTAAAAAATCTTGGTTTACTCACGCCTGTTCTACTGCTGTCCGCAATAAGGAGGAAGCATTCAAACGGTACCGACGCCTTAAAACTCAAGACTCTCATTCTTCATATGTTTCTGCCCGGAATCAAGCCAAATCTGTTCTTCGACTTGCCAAACACTCTTTCATCAATAATAAATGCACTGAACTATCCAACTCTAGCTCTTCCCAAGCTTTCTGGCATCTAGCCAAAAACCTCTCCAACAATTTTTCTTCCTCGTCTTTCCCTCCCCTTTCCCACTCTGATGGCACAACCATCACTTCTTCCTCTGACAAAGCTAAACTCTTCGCTCAAACTTTTGCTAAAAACTCCACCTTGGATGATTCCGGTGCTATTCCTCCCTCTCCGCCCTCCTCTCTCTTACTTATGCCTAATATCCTAATCTCTTCTAAAGATGTACTTTCTACCCTCTCTGGGCTTAACACTAATAAGGCGTACGGTCCGGACGGTGTTCCTCCTGTTGTTCTCAAAAACTGTGCTTCCGTGCTGACTCCCTGCCTAGGCAAACTCTTTCGTCTCTGTCTATCCTCTAACGTCTTCCCTTCATGCTGGAAGTTTGCTCACATTCAACCTGTCCCAAAGAAGGGTGACCGCTCTCAACCCTCCAACTATCGTCCAATTGCTCTTATATCTTGTCTTTCTAAAGTTTTTGAAACTATTCTTGCTTCCAAATTTCTTAAGCATTTCTCTTCTCATAATCTGCTCTCAGATCGCCAGTATGGCTGCCTTAAGGGTCGCTCTACTGGTGACCTTCTTTCATATCTTACTAACTCTTGGTCATCCTCCTTTCGGGACTTCGGTGAGACTTTTTCTATTGCACTAGACATATCGAAAGCCTTCGATAGAGTCTGGCATAAATCTTTAATTTCTAAACTACCCTCCTTCGGTTTCTCTCCCTCCATCTGTGCCTTTGTCTCTAATTTCCTTTCCGGCCGTTCCATAGCTGCGGTTGTGGACGGCCATTGTTCACTTCCTCACCCTATAAACTCCGGTGTTCCTCAGGGCTCTGTCCTATTCTCTTTCTAATTTTTATAAATGATCTCCTTAACTGTACCTTAATTCCCATCCATTCATACGCAGACGACTCAACCTTACACTACTCCATTAGTTTTTCAGAACGCCCCAGCCAGCAATCCCTCAACGACAAACGTAATGAAGCCATAGAACTCTTAAATTCTGATCTAAATACTATTTCCAATTGGGGCAGAGAAAACCTTGTTAACTTTAATGCTTCCAAAACCCAATTTCTCCATCTATCTACCCGTCAGGATCTCCCAGCGGACTATCCCTTATTCTTCAACAATACAAAAATCAACCCTTCATCTTCTCTCAATATTCTTGGTGTCTCTTTTTCTTCTGCTCTCATTTGGAAGGACCATATTACCAGTCTTGCTAAGGCAGCCTCCCAGAAGCTGGGTGTGCTCAACCGCCTTAGGGGGTTCTTTTCCCCTGCACAGCTTCTTGCTCTGTACAGGGGCATAGTGCGCCCTTGTATTGAGTATTGTTCACATGTGTGGGGAGGTTCCTCTCACACCGCTCTCCTAGACAAAGTTGAAAGGAAGGCCTTTCGTATCATTAACTCCCGTCCACTCACCAACTCTCTGCAATCTCTCTCTCTCCGCCGCAATGTTGCATCTCTCTCGCTATTCTATCGCTACTATAATAATCAGTGTTCCTCAGAGCTATCCCAGTGCATACCACCTACTTTACGTAGGGCACGTGGTACCCGTCTTGCAACTCAATCCCACCCCTACTCTGTGCAACTCTCCAACCCAAGAGTGAAACGTTACTCTCAAACTTTCTTCTACTCAACATCTGAGCTCTGGAACTCTCTCCCAGAATCAGTCTTTCCCTCTTCCTATGACTTAAATTGCTTCAAACTCCGTGTGTCCAGGCATTTTGGCTCGAACGTCCCTTGATTTTGGCCCTGTCACTCTTTCAACTATGGGGGAGGCACTCGCTATAGGCAGTTATGCCTTTTGCCTCCCTCAATCACATAGAAAAAAAAAAAAAAAAAAATGAGCATCTTTAATTCAGAATATCTCCTTGGTATAGTCCGTTTTACTAGTATCTGTGTAATACTAACCATTCACTAAAGCACACTTTCATTCTCTCTCTCTCTCTCTCTCTCCCTGTGTTCCCTAACACACTCACTCTTCTATAACACACAGACTCTTCTCTCTCTCTCTCTCTCTCTTGCACATACACAACGTAGAGTTACCAACATGATACCTAGCCTAAAGAACAAACCATACGAAGAGCGTCTTAGAGAATTAAATCTATTTCCTTTAACCCAGCGCAGATTAAGAGGTGACTTAATTCAAGTGTTCAAAATCATCAAAGGCATCGACAATATGAACTGTAGTAAGTACTTCACTATCGACCAATCTAATTACACGCGGGGAAACGGTTGCAAAATTATTGGCAAATCTTTTAACTCACACGAATCTAAGAATTTCTTCTTCAATCGAGTTGTCAACTTGTGGAATGGGCTTCCCCGAGACGTCATAGACTGCAGCACCGTTGATTCATTTAAACTGCGCTTAGACAAATATCTCGCATCAAACCCGCGACTGACTGCGTTTGTAAATTAATAACTTTATTTTATCCCCCCTCAGTTACTAACCCATCTGTCCCCCACTAACTTCCTAATCCTGCCACGGACATTAGTTCTAGGGCAGTAGTTCCCTTTCCAATATTCCCTTACCCTCTCTAAACCACTGTTTGGAAACTTGATCCTCAGTGTTTTGGAGGACAAGCAGCCTAGAAGGGTCACTAGACCTGTTGTTGCTTGATTTCCTTTGTACTTCCTTTGTACTCCTATATATATACACACACACACACACACACACACACACACACACACAAAACCCCTACCATCTTTCATACCATTTCGCAGCCCACCCAAAATGTACCCATATACATAATATTTGTTTCCCCATATTTTCTAAAAGTATTTCTGGGTTCTGTCTCACGATCCCAACATTATTGCCCGACCTTCCTTACAACCCATGAATATTTTTCCATTTTTCCATTTTTTAAAGAAGATAACATTTTGGATTTCGTGTTTATATTTTCGGAACCGTGTATGGCGTGGTGTGATTCTGTTTATAAATGTGTATTGATTTTGTATAGTTATGGAGGAGGCTAGGCATACAATATTGTTTTAAATATGTTACTTGCTTAGTCTTTCAATATCAATTATATATATATATATATATATATATATATATATACTGTATATATATATATATATATATATATATATATATATATATATATATATACGGTATATATAGATTAATTTAGTCATGTCGAAGGCTTCCCATGTGAAGAATAAGGGAACTTCTTAATCCACAATGTAACCTAAACTTACAATAATTAAAAAACATGAATATACAAAATTATCGTAGACGAGAAGAAAATGAAGAAGGATGAAGAATGACAGGGAAGTATGACCAATATCACTGAGAGCCGGGTGGGTGGGTAGGTAGGTAGGTAGGTGGATAGGTAGGTAGGTAAGTGGGTGGGAGGGTGGGTGGGTGGGTGGGTGGGTAGGTAGGTGGGTGGGTGGGAAGGTAAGAAAAAGGTAGGTAGGTAAAATAAAGTAGGTAGGGCGGTAGGTAAGACGGTAAGTAGGTTGGCAGGTCGGTAGGTAAGAAGATAACAATGTAGGTAGGTTGGTAGGCTAAGGTAGGAGGGCAGATACGAAGGTAGGTAGGTTGGCAGGTAAGAAGGTAGGTAGGCAGGTAGGTAGGAATTTTAGTGGGTAGGTAAGTAGGATGGTTGTTACAGTAGGTAGGTAGATACAAAGATAGTGTAATGGGTTAGAGTGAGTACAAAGGAAAGCAAACAACAACATATCTACTAACCCTTACGTAACTTCTTGTACCTAATCTACCTAATTTATGTGAAAAAGAGAAGGAATAACATAGCATGGAGGATCATCTCACTAATCTCCCAGTTAACCCTTTCAGCATTATCACTTAATTGTCTTATTGTGATTACCACTAGACAAATATATTTAGCTTATAATCTACGTCTAAGACTCCGAGGTAAATACTGTCCCAATAAACCATCTGCATAACATGGATCCTTCTTATACTTCATAAAATATTCTAATGGTGGCCAATCGTAGTGAAGGGATAAAAACAAGAAATAAAATGCAACATGAAACATGATGAAATTAAGTGTGTAGGAACGTTTGAGGAGTAAACAATGGTATAAAATATGCCATTGTAATATTTAATGTGATTTACGATCCTTAACTATTTCATAGCGGAATAATATATGTTATAGTAGTATGAGAAGCTGAGAACAAAAGGACGAGAGAGAGAGAGAGGGGTGATACCGTGAATAAAAATACACATATATACCGCATACAGTATCTAGTTATATAGTAATCAATAGTACTATTTGATATCACTTATATTCATAATGTATTCAATGGAGAGAGAGAGAGAGAGAGAGAGAGAGAGAGAGAGAGAGAGAGAGAGAGAGAGAGAGAGAGAGAGAGTGTGTGTGTGTGTGTGTGCCACGAAGAGAGGAAACTGACAGAGAAGTGTGAGCAATATTACTGAAAGCTCTGGGTGGAGTACAGAGCCATCTATTGGGCTGAAGGCAAACTACACGGGAATTTAAGTGGGCAGGAGAAAGATGATGCGGCGGGAAAGACAAAAATGTATAAACAAAAAGTAAAGACACTATACTAAAGTATAACAAACACATTTGTATATACTACATTGAATAAATCTGAAGAATAAATATAATTTTTGTTTAGAGAGAACTTTGTAAATATTTAAGATGAGAATGGTAGAGACCGTAAGAGGGAGAGAGAGAACAAAATATCATATCAATTTGTATAATATTGAACACAAAAGTAATAATAGTCAGGCGCAATTTATCTCCTTCGAGATTCAATTTATCTCCTTCGTGATTCAATAGCGCCCTTAACAGCCAATAGAGACTATTATTCCATCCTCTTGCTCAAGGGAGACAGTAACCAACCAGGGTTAGTGAACAAAAAAAACTTTACGCCCAAGCACAGCGCAAACGACGGACTCCTTGGTAGGAAGTCAAGACACTATCCACTAGTGACCCACAATTATCCCTACCAAGGATACAGCGAGATCCCGTGTTGAGTTGCAAAGTGACCAAGTTACGATATGGGTCCACTCGTTTATCAGGCACCCACTTTCACACCAATTACAACTCAATACTATGTTAGCGTTCTCTATAATCATGTGTTGTGCACGTCATAAAATGTAACTATATCCAATACCTATTTTGTTTGGTAGTCAAATACATGTCCATTAACAGCAGATGTTGAATCTAAACATTCTAAAAAATCCGAATTATCGTAATTCAGCTACTTGCCGACGATAATGACCTTAAATGTATAGTATGGAACTGCATTCAATGGCTGGAATATATGGTAGGCATAGAAATGTCAACATACAGCATATTCTTTCTGTTTGGAAGGCTATTCAGTGATGGCTATAACCAGAGTATCGACATATAAATGTCCCGAGGGCGGGAAAACAGTGCCAATCTGCTCTAGTGGCCACTTATGTCATTACATTTGTAGGGGGATTTCACGACACAATTCACCGAAGTGAATTGTTACTGATTATAAACTGGGATAAGCAAGGATTAATAGAATTTTGGCGAACAGAAAAAAATATTTATAGCAAAGAAAGTTGACTAATGAAAAATGTAAAAAGGTTGGTGGGTTAAAGAAAAAGCAGAAAACATAAAAGGGGGTGGTTTTAAGTGGTTTTAATGAATACAAGGAAATAGATTTAAAAACAACTAAGGGCAATATCAAAAGTACAACTTTATTATTTTGGGAATAAATATTTACGCAAAAACCAATAGGCTAAAATATTAAAATAATATGTATTTAAGAGGAATTCAAGAGGGAATTCTGTAGATTGACAAGACAATATTATATAAAATAAATAGGATGCATTAACAGTTAACAAATGATCTATAAAATAATAAAATATAGATTAAACTAACAATAGGTATACAGTACATAACCCGCGAATTTATAGAAAGAGAAAGACAATTAAAACCAGCATAAATGACTATCAACGATACAAAGAACAAATAAAGGCAAGACAGAGAAAGAGAGAGAGTGAGTGAGAGAAAATGTGAAAGCGAATGAAAAAGGTTAAGTGCGAGGAAAAGAGCGAATTTTTTAATGAGTAATGCGGAAATTTAAGAACATGGAAGATGAGAGAAAGTTTGAGAAATATACTTAATGAGAGAAAGTTTGAGAAATATACTTAATGAGAGAAAGTTTGAGAAATATACTTAATGAGAGAAAGTTTGAGAAATATACTTAATGAGAGAAAGTTTGAGAAATATACTTATTATGTTAATGAGAGAAAGTTTGAGAAATATACTTAATAAAGTAGAAAAATGAAAAATAGAGGGAATTAAATAAAACAAATAGTGTATTAGCCAAATGTTTTTGTCATAACGCAGATAAAAATAAATATGGTTGAAGAGAACCTGACGATACATGTCGAAAGAAGGCTTGATCTATCTACTATAGTCGGTTTATATCCAGATGATGGCAAAATGTCGAAAGAAGGCTTGATCTATCTACTATAGTCGGTTTATATCCAGATGATGGCAAAATGAATCCTTTAGCACCTGATCTATCGATACTTAGTGAACAAATATGAAACTACTGTTTGTGTCTATTGTAACATACATTCTAATAATCGATTTAAGATAGCCAAAGATGGTTCCACACGACGATTTAAGATAGCCAAAGATGGTTCCACACGACGATTTAAGATAGCCAAAGATGGTTCCACACGACGATTTAAGATAGCCAAAGATGGTTCCACACGACGATTTAAGATAGCCAAAGATGGTTCCACACGACGATTTAAGATAGCCAAAGATGGTTCCACAAGACGAAACAAGTTAATTATTATGTTCTCTCCACTAACCAACTTTACTCCTAAACTCGATTAATGAAATTAACAAACACATGTGGCAGTCCGGGGATTCGAACCCAGGACGCTCACACCGAAAATCAACACACTTATGCATTGCACCACGAAGACAGGCAGGAAAACGAACCTAGACATAACTAAAAACAAAAAATCACCCACATTATTATTACGGAGTGGTATAAGCTTCCTAATGCAGTTATAGACAGTGACTCAATATTACTGAGTGGTATAAGCTTCCTAATGCAGTTATAGACAGTGACTCAATATTACTGAGTGGTATAAGCTTCCTAATGCAGTTATAGACAGTGACTCAATATTACTGAGTGGTATAAGCTTCCTAATGCAGTTATAGACAGTGACTCAATATTACTGAGTGGTATAAGCTTCCTAATGCAGTTATAGACAGTGACTCAATATTACTGAGTGGTATAAGCTTCCTAATGCAGTTATAGACAGTGACTCAATATTACTGAGTGGTATAAGCTTCCTAATGCAGTTATAGACAGTGACTCAATATTACTGAGTGGTATAAGCTTCCTAATGCAGTTATAGACAGTGACTCAATATTACTGAGTGGTATAAGCTTCCTACTGCAGTTATAGACAGTGACTCAATATTACTGAGTGGTATAAGCTTCCTAATGCAGTTATAGACAGTGACTCAATATTACTGAGTGGTATAAGCTTCCTAATGCAGTTATAGACAGTGACTCAATATTACTGAGTGGTATAAGCTTCCTACTGCAGTTATAGACAGTGACTCAATATTACTGAGTGGTATAAGCTTCCTAATGCAGTTATAGACAGTGACTCAATATTACTGAGTGGTATAAGCTTCCTACTGCAGTTATAGACAG
>JBAKBP010028741.1:0-28136 GCA_037953745.1 Lithodes maja | reverse complement strand
CATACCTCTGCCTACTATGGCGGAAGTATGTGCTCTACCAATCACCTCTTAAATGGAATACCTTCTTCTTAGGCGCATATCCTATCTGCCCACCGAATTGCGAGGAAATCGGTTCACAACTCTTTGAGATACCTTGTTTACAGACAAGCAAACAAATTAGGAATGCAAAAACATAACTCAACTTTGTTGGTGGAGGTAATAATATGTGACAACCACGAACTTATGCGAATTGTTGTACACTCTAGATCTAGAACATACATCATGTACAGTCTACGACAGAACTTGTTGTCATGGCCTGAGGCAATGTGTTAGTTCACTAATCTTTTAATAGATGGCCCTTTATTCGCTTCTAATAAAAGGGGGCGGGGTTAGTATAGAGGTTGGAAGGAGGAGGAGTCAAACGTGTGTGTGTGTGTGTGTGTGTGTGTTCTAGAACAGCACTCAGAATAATTTTATTTTAACATAACACACAGGCTATATTATTAGACTAGCCCATGCCGGATCACAAATAAGTAACACACATCAGGTGTTGCGTTATTTATGGAATTTAATATACAGACAATCAAGTTTCTATCCTTCGAACTTCCCATTCCCCCCTCCTCCCCTTCTCTCTGCTGCCTTCCCCTATCTCCCCCCTTCTCTCTTTTTCTCTCCCCTTCTCTCTCCTAACCGAATATATAATTTTCCTCATCATCGTGTTCAAAGGTGTCCATAAAAATCTTTGGTGTTTTAATAATACTGTTCTTTTTACCTCTACTGATTCTCAATTATTAACTCGTATTCTATTATTTACCTTATACAATGTGTTATAGAAAATAAATATATACAGTATGCTCCGTTGCAAAACACTCAAAGTTGCCAACCTTGGCGTCCTGGTTAGTGTAAACAATCGTATAAATATATAAGTAATTGAAACGGGATGTTACAATCCACGCATCAAGACAAGTTGAATCACATTGTAATCTAGCTTTGACCAAATTATAACCAAATATATATATCATAAAAACAAGATAATATTGGCCCAGTTAGAGAAAACACTTCAGATGAGCCGAAACGTGTTTTTTTGTTTGTAATTAAAAAAAATGCATATTAGAGTAAATTTTGTTTTCTTCCATACCACTATTCACAGCACTGTGGTTGACCAATTCATAATCTACCTTAACATGTTGTTGTTGTTGTTGTTGTTGTTCCCCAAGCTGCCTGGGCCGAACAGCCCCAAGGCCCCGTTGAAGGCCTAGGCCATAACCGAGCGTCCCCACAGAACCCTCCCTGCCGACCACAATAGAGCCTGGGTTACCGAAGCCACTCCATGGCTGGAAGCTAAGGAGGGTGCGGAAACGCCCGGGAAACCAAAAACCCACCCAGGGCCCTGTGCCCCTCAGCAATTATGAAGAGAAAGTTGAGGGGCAAAGGAAAAATGTGACGCTTTGGCTTCCAATCTTGGTAGATTGGGAGGTCAATCCACGGAAGAGGCGCCGTCACTTGAGATCTAGAAAATATATAAGTAAAAGGAACAGTCAGAGTAAGCTATGGGTATGGCAGAGATCGCTCAGTTCTCACTCTGATAGACCAGCCCATCACCACATGACTAGAACCCAATCCTCTCAGCATCAGCTAGGAAAGGCCCTAGAAAGCCGCCTTTGGCGGGGGGATAGCTCCCCTATTTCAACCCCTTTCGGGGTTGGGCATCCGCCTACCTTAACATGTCATATTACATATTACCTTAACATGTAATATGACACGCTATGATTATTGCATTATACTTTTCTCAGTGGATTCTTAATTACTAGCTTAATTACTGTGGCTTCCCATTATCAGTAAACAGTTCGGCGTTACCCATTGAAATGATTTACTATAAAGTCATCTAATTGAACAATTAACGAAAATCCAAGCAATCTTGTTATGTTGTTTTAAAGTTGATATACTGTAAATTAATACAAAATAGATTATGTATATGTAAATTCAAAACAATCGCATAGTATTATTCTGCGTATTTTAGAAGGTATCTTTTATGTCCTTGAGAGAGAGAGAGAGAGAGAGAGAGAGAGAGAGAGAGAGAGAGAGAGAGAGAGAGAGAGAGAGAGGTGGGAGGGAGGGAGGGGAGAGGAAGCGGGTGAAGAAGGAGAGTTGGGGTGAAAGGGAGAGGGGGAGGAGGGGGGAATGGAAAGTGCGAAGGATAGAAACTTGATTGTCTGTGTATTAAATTCCATAAATAACGCAACACCTAATGTGTGTTACTTATTTGTGATCCAGCATGGGCTAATTTTATAATATAGCCTGTGTGTTATGTTAAAATAAACTTATTCTGCGTGCCGTTCTCGAACACACACACACACACACACACACACACGTTTGACTCCTCCTCCTTCGAACCTCAATATTAACCCCGCCCCGTTTTATTAGAAGCGATTAAAGTGCCATCTATTAAAAGGTGAGTGAACTAACACATTGCCTCAGGCCAAGACAGCAGTTCTGTCTAGACTGTACAGTACGTACTTAAGTTTGTAAAGCTATCCCGAACAAAATCGAATCTTGTAATTTATTCTATAATGTAGAATAAATGACAAGATTCGATGGTACGATTTTAGTTTCTGGACACCTATTTGACAGGTACACTCGGCGACCACAAAAACGGACCCCCCCTTACCGGCCCCGGTTTTAAGACTGGGTCCTTTCTGGATGGCGAGTCACACAAACTATCACGGAGGTTTAACAGACGGACGAACGCACACAGACTGTGAGTGATTCGAAGCTTTGCTCTTTTTTCGTGATCTGCTTTTATTTTTCTACTGTTTGGTAACCATTTAAAGTGTGGATTGTAAGTGATGATAAAATTGTGTCTATATTTCTAATTATGTTAGATACCACATTCAAAATACCATTACAACAACCTAACTGGAGGGAGAAATCCTGCACGGTGGAGCTAAATATGGAACTGCAAATGAATCTTCAAACCTTCGCCAAACAGCTATGGCCGAGCTGACGACGTGAGTAGAAGTAATCCTGCATCGTTTGATTTCATACAGATCCTCAAAAGGTAGCATCATGCTTATATCTTGTTGTGTTATTTATTATATTATGAGTGTGTTGAAATATGTTTGAAATAACAACTTAAACCGCTAACTTACTTTATATCATTATTGATATATTTTACACTTTCAGAATATTTCGCCTCTACTACTGCCTACTGCCTTCTCTCCTAGCATCACATCATGCCTGTGACTGGTGCATAGTTACAACGGGTTCTGTAAGTATTATGAAGTTACACAGAAACGTGTACTATAATGTAGAGGTATAATCCTTTATATGCAAGTAGTTTACTTACTTTATAATTATTCCAAATATGTATTTTACATAGTGAGAAATATCACCTAGTCAAATCTAATAGGTGTTACTTTTATACCAAGGCCACCAACATTTTAGTTAAGGCATTTTACTTGTAAACTTATATTTGCATACTTTAGCACAGCCATATCTCCCTTCCCTATAACTCGCTTATTCCTATCTACAGGATGTGCTTAAAATAATGTATTGTTTTTTTTGTTTTTTTTAAATCCCTCTCTTTCGTTTTGCCTGTCGTTCCTCGTCTCCTTTCCTCTGTTCGTCCTTGTCCCCTCTCCAGGCTCTCTTATTCTCTTCCTTTGTTTTTGTCTCCCTCACCTTGTTTTCTCTTTTCATCCTCATCTCCTTCCAATGTTCCCTTCCCATCTCTTTCTTCCTAATCTCCAACTCCACTCGTCGCTTCCCTTCCTGACCTTTCTTCCTCGTGTCCATCCCTTCATCTCCTTTCATTTAACACAACTACTCCTCGGTTACAAATATTATGTCAGTATTCAGTCCTGTTAAATTTCAATATATCCATCTGCAGTTTCTTTATTTCCACTATCTTCATGTTAATTACATTCAATTTCAATATTAATTTTCACTATTGCAAACAACCATTCGCCGTGATTAGAGATATGTAATCTATCTATATGTATCTATCTATCTATATGCTCAGGCCCAATCCCCATTTTGGGGGTAGCCGACTCAAGACAGAGCAAGAACAGGGAAAACACAAAAACAACATAAAACAAAAAATAAACACAGATAAAAAACACAAACTCACACACATCCAGGTCACCCAGGAGAAGACCCAGAGACCAGGGTTACCAAGGTCGCTCCAGCACTCCCCCAGCCCCTGACCACCCGGAGAGGTTCCGATCTCGGCAGGCAGACATGCAGCGGAGCCAAAGCCACAAGCCCTCCCACCACACTTCCAGGCACACCCTTCATATTAATCGTCCCCCCGGGCCAGGCGCCTGATGGACTATTATCTAGTCGAACTTGCGCCCTAATGACTAATGACTTACGTTATTTACTATATATACGCAGGGCCGTAACTATATGGGGCAGAAAGGTTTCTAAAGAGTTAATGCTTGTTTGCTTTCCATATCAATATAAAAACAAAAAAACTACAAAATATATTTGATTAAATTAATGCAAGAGAATATACTGATGATTTAATGAACTTTGCGGCCTCGTTTTTAGTTAGGCTTTTAGTCAGATAATAATGAATGTCTAGTATAATGCTTTCGACACCCCGCCATAATTTACGGTGTTATAATAGTTAAGCAAATTTGTAAACGTTTACTCCTATTAAATTACGCTGTGGTCAGGGGGAATACAAACACTATGAACATTGTGTTCGGACAAGGGTGGAAAGATAATGGGAAGGGTCATACGTGTTGTTTGAACACCTGTTTATGGTATTTACATTCAGATTGATTACAGTCAAATTTATTTAAAATCCTTAATGTTATTAATTGGCCTAAATATTATAACACAACAAATTAAGAGAGAGAGAGAGAGAGAGAATGAGTGTGTGTGTGTGTGTGTGTTTGAGAGGGAGTGTGTGTTGGAGAGAGTGTGTGTTTGCGAGAGAGTGTGTTTTTGTGATGGCAGGTCCCATGGGAGGGGTGGAGGTGGTGTTTGTGGGTTGATAAGAATATTATGTGATAAGGAACCACATTCAATGTTATCGTGATGTTATTTTAATACAGTACGATTTAAGGTAGTCCAATTATGTGCATTTCACTACTGTGTTTGTGTTGGATCAGGTCATATTAGACGCGGCTGTATGTAACTTTTGTCATACGTAATTTTTTTAACCCTTTCACGCATTTATGACGCTGAGGTTGCCAGATTAGCAATAAGAAATAGAGTTCTCTCACTCTTATAATTACCTCTCCAAAATTAGTGTTCTGCCCACAGCTAACTCAAAGACAACTGCAGAGATTGAAGTAACTAAACTAAAGGTTTCTAAATACCCCTGATGGTAACAAAGGCTTTACAGTATCTCCAATAGGCTCAAAATCGCGTCATATGTCGGAGAGGGTTAAAGAAGGGAAGCCTAAATGGTAATAATATAAAGGCACTTGGTTCCCTTTTATATCATCTGACTACTACCCAGGGGGGAGGGGGGTGTCAATGACTGTGCTAATGGGCGGCTGTCCCCCCTCGCTTCTCGACCAGTGTCCACTACTGTCTGTTTTAATGATACATTGATGGTTTTTATTATAGGAAGATCTTCACAATGGTGTAATTCATGGTTTTTGGTATGCAACAACATTCTTACACAATGCTAAATCCTAGTATAATCTACAATCTAATTTTTCTTATTATTTACCTTCAGTTGTTGAATATCTTACACTAAATATGTTTTTTCTTTGAATACAGTAATGGAGGCTCAACCATGACGTACTGTGAGACCACCACGAACCAGGGCGAATCGTCCAGAGGTAATTGAGCGGCGAACCCGGATAGTGGCTTACTACGAGGCTGGGAAGGGGATTAAAGAAATTAGTCGCCTTCTCGGCATATCCAAAAACACAGTAAAGCGTTGGGTGAGGCGCCATGAAGAGGAAGGACACATCCTCACCAGACCACGGCCAGGAGGACCAACCAGGAGGACCTGGGAGAACGACCAACAAATCCTCCAGGAAGCAGAGACTGCCCCTCTCTCTAACGCAGTCGCCATCACAAGAACAACAGGAATACAGTGCCATCCAGTGACAACAAGGAGGAGGCTGAAAGAAAGAGGGTTACGATGCTTCATCCCTGCCCGAAAGGACACCTTGACTGACGCGCACAGAGAGGAGAGAAAAAGGTTTGCCGAGGCGAACATTGATCGTGGCGACGAATTTTGGAGGTCGGTTATATTTACTGATGAACAGTGTTTCTCATCTGTCGCTGCATATGGCCGTCAGTGTTGGCGAGTGCTCAACACACACTACCAACGCAGAAACATCCATGAAACAGGCTACAGTGGACGAGTGATGACCTCTATGCACGGATGGATGTGGTGGGGAGGTGTCGGCGAGTTGGTTGACATAGAGGGACAGCTGGACGGCCAACAATATATAAACATATTAGAAACCTCCTTTATCCCGTCTGTCCGTGCATATGCCATTCCTGAACCCCAGCCTATATATATGGTGCAAGACCATAGCTCCATACATACGAGCCTAGTGGTAAGGCATTGGTTTGAGGCTCACCCAGAGATTGTTCTATTGGATTGGCCACCTAAGGGAGCCGACTGCAATCCAATAGAGAATCTCTGGGCTTACATGGTTCAGGAATGGGGTGTGGAAGAAAAAAGAAAGGAGGCAGTGAGGCGGAAGGCAAGAGCTGTGTGGGAGGGCATTAGAAATAGGCCCGAGATATGTAGTAAGTTGGTGGACTCCATGCCAACCAGACTAAGAGAGGTTATTGAAGCGGATGGGGGTTGGACACATTATTAATAGTATGTGTAGTAAAATTTACTTCATGTTAAGTATTATTATGATTAAATTTGTTTTTTAAATATTATTATTGTCATTTATGATTTATGGGTATGTAAATATGACACAATCAATATAAGTTTAAAATGTGTGTATGTAAAATATATTTATTTACATAGTAATTATACTCATTATATACAAAATAAATCTTTACCGGGGGTATGCTCGCTCACCTTGTTACTGACATTACTTATTTCTATATATTCTCCATAATAAAAATGTGCAGTAATAATGTATACGACAGTTTTTCTTCCACAATAATCACTACCATAATCTTAATACCATTATCATATTGCTACAACTGTCATCATTATTCCTATCAATACTACTACCTATATTAATACAACTATCATGATATCCACTATCATCGCTTCCTCTCTCGTCATTACCTCGATAATCGTTATGACTATCATCGCACACTATCATTACTCAGACTATACCATTACCACAGCCATCACTATCATTACCCACTGTTATCACTATCATTATCATCACTCCCTCTACCATCACTACTATATTCGCAAATAGCAGTATCGTCATTAATCCTGTCATCACTAACACTATAATCACTAACACTAAAATAACTTTCATTATCATCATTATTTTTTCATCCTCATCACAAACACTATCATCACACTGAGTAGGGTGTCTCAATATAATTACTAACACTCTCACGACTTGCAAAAGTCATCACTAACACTATTACCCCTCCCATGACCATCACGCTTACTACCACTGTCACCACTATCTCTATCATCACTTTATCATCACAAGCACTATCATCAGCTACCGTTATTGTTACAACCACTATCAAAATTATCACTGTCTCTATAATCACTATAAGGTTTCCCATTACCATCATTAACACTATCATTGTTCAAACTATCATTAATTACAACAACTATCACAGCCATTATCATAACCACTGTCATATTTACCACTAGCGTCACTTCTATTACATTCATAATCTAAGTATTGATTACAGCCAAGTTTACAGAAACATTTTAATGCAATACTTAATAAGCTTCTCGGCTTAAACTATATCTGTCTAGTAAATTACAAAATTGGTAGAGCCTGGTTGCAGAGGCTTATATACTTTATGCAATAAGTGTGTCAATGAATAAACGAGTAATTTACCTTATTTTATGACATTTCATTAATATATGGAATCCGTTATGTATGCGCTGTGCATAGCTATGTATTTATGTTGTTAAGTTTTACTCTTTCAAAGCTAGTAATAGCGTATGTGGATAATGCAGAATTTTTCGTATAAGCATACAAAAGAAGTCAAGAACACACAAACACGCAACCACTGGATGAAATCAATATGCGCTGTGAAGATGTTTTGTTTTCATGACACAGTGAATCAAATCTCTGACTGCTTCACAGGGTGAGTGTGTTCGTGCGTTTGTTACCCTGTGAGCCGTCGTGTACAAAGAGGCGTTCCGTTTTCTTTCCACTAAAATACGGGGGTCCGTTTTTGTGGTCGCCGAGTGTACCACCAAGGATTTAATACATATTTGTTTTCGGTTTCCACTCATCCAACACAAAGCTACACCTTTTTCTGGTCCGATAATAGTATTGAAAACGATATAATAACTTTTTAAATATGGTTTTCGACGAGAATAAAATGGCACGTCGGGAGTCCGTCGTCGCTTCGGATCGTCGCGTTTGTTTCGTTTGTTTACCCGGGACGCTCTAGGTTACGGCCAGCTGTTTTACTTGCCCCCTGCTGGCAACATAGATGACAATTATTATAATTCACGGGGGGGGGGGGGGGGGGGGGATGGGTGAGGGGGGCAGAGCCCCCCCTCCACCCGTATCCTGTATCCCACGGCCTATAACGCAAGTCTTTATCAAAACATTTACCCAACAACTGGTTAGCTTAGCCATTTTAAGTCGACCGCCAAGGCGCCGGGAAGGCACTCCGAGCGTAAAGTAGACAAAGCGACGCTACTTCCACGAACGCAACAGAGTTGTCTTTATATTTCGTCTCATATTATCATTATTAAAGTGTCCCCATTGCTTTTTTAGTGTTTCATAAACCAGAAAAAGGTGTAGCTTGGTGTTGGATGCGTGGAAACCGAAAACAAATATGTATTAACTCGTTGGCGGTACCTGTCAAATAGGTGTCCAGAAACTAAAATCGTATCGATTCGATTATTATTATCTCCTATACAGTATATATTTCAGGGGTTTATCTTCGCCGATTAAAAAGGACCATAATATTTAACGTTAAAGCAGAAATGAATGAGAATTGTCGCGGGCAGGATACCTCTCACCTGTTTCTACTTACATTCTTCGAATTGGCTACACGCAAACAATAAGCTACGCCCCATTTTGTAGTCCAATGAGAACTCTTGATCAGGCTCACTTTTCTGCTTGAGGGGCCAATGAAAATCTTTGGTAATGACTATAATTTCTCAGACCGGAAGATATCGAGATCATTGTTGTCAATTTAGCGGCATTACTGCTACCTTTATAGAGATAGTTACTTATATCTAGTGACAATTGTTGACACTTATTAGCATATATTGTTAAGATATTTCATTAGTATGACCATTATAAGAAGTATTCAGAAATATCAAGTCTGTTACTACCGACAAATTGTGTTTACAAGTTCTCAGCAAGATAATAGGGACTTCAAGAGTGAAATTTAGCAACTTTGTATGCAACCTATAATTGGCAACGCTGCTAAGACTGAATGTCGAGTAACTTCGTCAGTATTTGTCTGGTGCTAAGTGAGGAAGGTACTGACACTCTTTAACGCGACCGTAAGCGAACAAAGTGACTAAACTGGCAGTACATCGGATACGTGAACGGTGATAAGTTTTGTTGACAATAGAAAACAGTGTGAGTGTTGAATTCTTAGATTGAAGAACCAGAACGTGAGTGTGAGTGATAGAGTGAACAAAATAAATTGTTTTGAGGAGGATTAAGCTGACATAATGTTCATGTTGGATAGGCTAATAGCACTTGGATAGTTTCACTTTGTGCCTTGGGACGTAGGTATGTATATTACGTGACTGAACTACATAAAAAGAAGAACAGCTATTCGACTTAAAAACAGAGAAGCATATCCTGCAGCATTGCAATGTAAGTGAGTTCAATCATTCAAATAGGTACACTCTAGGATATACATCCTTGCCCAATATGAACCCTCGAACAGCAAAACGAACCTCCGAAATGTAAATATTAGGTAAAGAATTAATGAGAAATTCGATTCAGTTCGGGACAGCTTCGAAACTTAAGACCCTGATTTATGTCCTAGAGTGTACAGTTCCTAATACATGAACCTGGGACACATTATGCAGACATTATTTTTCTTTTCATATTTTTCTATGTATATGAAGGAGACAAAAGGCAATATTTAGCCCCCAGTACGAGTTAATGCATAGTATTAACCTTTTCTATACTGGTGCCGTACTTTTACCTTTACTCTGGCTACTATTAGACGATATTATTATTCTTCAAAGGCCATGAAAAGGCTTCAAACTATCTCACTTAACCATTTTTACTACCAAAGATCGTCCTTAACCCCTCCAACCCGGATGACCTCATATACGCCCATAACATACTCGGCCCGCGCAACCCGGATGGCCTCATGTACGCCCCTTGCTTTCGTGCTTGATTTTCGAAAGCCGCGCGCACATTTTGTGATGATTGGGCGGTAGGTGGCGCCACCCGGCGTCAACGACGCCACAACAACAGTATCTACCCCGACGCCATCATGGACAGTACACCAAATAGTGATTACGCCGTGTCCGACATCGTGCTTCCTACGACGCCCTTGATAGTGCGTCGTGCCTTACCCCGACGCCATCGCCTAAATGTGTTATCTCCCGGAGGTATTGAGACGACTTTGAGACTTTATGAGAAAGCTGATGCCAAGCATAAGATTGATGAAGAAGTGAGTGACCACTCGAGTAATTATAAGTCGAGTGATTATGGCCATGAGAGTGATAAAGAACAATTCCTGGGATTTGCGAAAGAATTTGAGAGTGATGAGAGTGATGAAGGTGATGTACCAGTTGTTGAGGAAGCTGGTTTACCTAAAGAAAGTGAACTTGCGAGAGTGAGTGAGTGGGAGAGTTCAAGGTCACAAACAAAATTTCGCATAAGTGACACGACTCCAAGCCCTTCCCCAGGTAAATCGCCTTTCAAGCTCCATTTCTACAAGTTAAAAATACTTGAAAAGGCGGCCGCGGCAGCTAGGGAACAAGCTAAAATAGTTGGTGAGGATGAGGCTGTGAGTGAGGGTCAGCGTGGTGACCCTTCTCGACCGCCATTGTCTCCCTTATCTACCCACGCCACCCAAGATGACCCGGATGCCCCGCATTCTTCCCCACCACCCCCACCATTGCCAAGGGTTGAGGACCCCCCACTTTCGGCCTATTTGCCTCCTAGGTCCCCCGACAGGAGACATACTGCTGCCGAAAAGGGGAAAGGTAGAAAATATACCAAGAAAATGAAGAAAAGTAAGAGAGTTTTGTTTGAGGCTCCCGCGGCGGCGTCCACCCCTGCCGGCCCCAGCCATACGTCCCCGCAACTTTCCCCACGGTCCTCCCCACCTCTCCCGCCTTTCAACATGTCTTCCTGCAGAAGTATTTGAGGTCGCATCACCAATACCTGGGCCTAGTGAAACTGAATCATTGATTTCTGTGACTCGTCGCAGGCCAAGGAGCCCGGGACCTCTGGAGGACACAGCCTCACCTGTCACTCCTTCCCCACCTCGCCCACCCGCACGCCGCCCACGCATCACTGGTTCCCCGCCAGATTATGTGGGGGCCACTGATGATGAAGGGCACCGCTCTGAAGACTCTGGCCATGATTACATAGGTCCACCGTCAGGGCAAGATGACCACTCTGACGATGACGATGACTATATGGACATCGACGACCCTCGACCCACCCGCTTGGCCCGGCTTCGTGCTGCCCGTCTTTCTGCCCGCCGCCCCTGGCCGCCGCCCTGACCGACGCCCTCGCCGCTGCCCTAGGGCGCGCGCCTCCCGAGTTGGCCGTGGGCGTACTGGGCTACCAGTTGGAGCTCCTCGTCAGCGTAGACAAGACCCATTCTACGTTTTTCAATGGCAAGACGTAGTTGATGGGGATGGATACAACCCTGATGTGCCAGCTTTTGATGAGGCACTGGAGGGTTCAGGCATTACCCCCAATTTTCCTGCAGGCCCCAATGCTCCACCACACGAACTATTTGAGGCATTCTTTGATGAGGAGGTGGTAGGCTATGTTGTCAAAGAGACAAACAAGCAGCACCAATTCCAGGTACACTTTTTGGGCAAGGTGACCAAGGGCCATATGAGGAAGTGGACCCCAGTGACTCCTCAAGAATTCATGGTGTTCCTGGCACTCACCATGCTAATGCCTCATGTCAGGAAGCATAGGTTGCCTGACTATTGGATCACCAATGATCTGATTTCAACCCCTGCCTTCGGGAAATATATGGCTCGCGACCGGTACCTTGATATCCTCGCAGCGCTCCATCTTGTCACCAACACCGACGTCCACCGCCCAGACAAGCTGTGGAAGATTAGGACATTGTATGAGATGATGCGAGACCGCTTCACCTCCTACTTCAAGCCCTTCCGCAAGGTCGTCATTGACGAGTCTCTTGTGCTGTTCCGGGGAAAACTCAGCTTCCGGCAGTACATCCCCTCCAAAAGACATCGCTTTGGCATAAAATTCTTTGTGCTGTGCGACTGCACAACTGGCTATGTCCTGGACTTCCTGGTGTACAGCGGGAAGGAAGGGGACGTGCTTGTGGACCCCCTCATTGGATTTGGCGGAGCAGTGGTGCAAGCCATGATGGACCGCTACTTCCATAAGAATCACGTCCTCTACACGGACAACTATTACACGTCCCCCACTCTCTCACAGTACCTGCATGAGCGCAAGACAGGGACTGTAGGCACAGTACGAGGGAAAAGGAAGGGCATGCCAACTTTCCCTGCAAAGACCAAACAAGGTGATGTCTTCAGGAAGAAGTCGGGGCCCATTCTGGCTATCCACTGGCACGACCAGCGGAAGGTCAACCTCCTGACCACCATCCACAAGGGGGAAATGGTGGAGACTAGCAAGGTGGATCGCCGCACCCAGGCCAGGGTGACCAAGCCCGATACTGTCCTGGACTACAATGTCAACATGAGGCTGGTGGACAAGTCCGACATGCAGATAGGCTTCATTGACTGCCTGCGTACCTCGTGCAGATGGTACAAAAAGTTCTTTCTGCATATGGTGGACATGTCAATTCTGAATGCCTATAATATATACAGGCTTCGGAATGAGAACCCACCCCTGAAGTTCAATAGCCTGCGGAGGTTCCAAAAGCAGGTGTTGACGGGGCTCCTGGAGAAGTATGCTACGCCACAGAGGGCAGTGGCACATCCTGGGCCCGCCGTTATCGACCGCTTGCAGTCTGCTCCATACCTGCTTAGGCACCAGCTTGGTTTCTTTCCTCAGAATGCAGCAGGAAGAACAAATCAGAAGCGGTGCCATGTCTGCTACCACAGCAGGGTGAGGCCCCACCCAGGTAAAAAGTCAACCACGGAGTGTGTGGAGTGCAAGGTGGCACTCTGTGCTGTAGGGTGCTTCGCTGCTTACCACACCAAGCAGGAGTTCTAATAATCATACTGAAATTGCCAAATAAAATGACAATATGTACACTATAATTATATATAGGCAAAAAGTGGAAGAAAACCAATGTATTATAATAAAAAAGTCAAGTATTATGAGAAAATTGATACAAATACAATTCCACCATAATAATATGTGAAAGTGACACATATGTATATACCAAGTGACATTCATATGATTAGAACCTATAGAAATATATAAATCAGTGAAAAAAGACACAATAAATTGTATATAAAACGTTTACAAATCATATAACTAAGTGAAAGTGACACAAGACCTAAGATTTGATGGCCAAAGTATAATAAATACCTGTGATAATGAATAATCAGTGCCTAATACAACAATAACCTACCTCAATTACTAATAAAATGTACGGTATCGAGTGAAAATGAGCATTATCAGTGACAGTGACACTCTCTAAAGCATATTTGTCAAAGTGAAAGTGACACAAGACCTAAGATTTGATGGCCAAAGTATAATAAACACCTGTGATAACGAATAATCAGTGCCTAATACAACAATAACCTACCTCAATTACTAATAAAATGTACGGTATCGAGTGAAAATGAGCATTATCAGTGACAGTGACACTCTCTAAAGCATATTTGTCAAAGTGAAAGTGACACAAGACCTAAGATTTGATGGCCAAAGTATAATAAACACCTGTGATAACGAATAATTAGTGCCTAATACAACAATAACCTACCTCAATTACTAATAAAATGTACGGTATCGAGTGAAAATTACCAATATCAGTGAAATTGATACCCTAATAAACATATTTTATATAATTGGCCTCAAAATAACTAGAAAATATCAAATAAACATCACATTCTCAATATCAAACACTAAAATCGTCTAAGGGAGATAAATACTTTGGCGCGGCGAGCGGCTAGGTGCGTCGTAGCCAGGGCGGGCCGACGCTTTCGGACGCGTGAGGAAATTCCCGCATAAAAAAGCACTCGTCTTCCCGCGCTCACCATTATGCAACCAGAGGGGCTAGAGACCTCTACTAAACGCCATTCGACAGAGGAAGGTTTGTGGAACATTATTTTTTTTTATTCACAACATTACATGCAATATTCATTTATTTACAGAGTAGTTAACATAGGTAAAAAATCCTCAAAACCCCGGTACAGGAGTACAGTCATAAGCTATAGCCCCCGGGGCTGGAGGGTTAAACTGCCCAAATTCCTCTAAATATAGATTGAATTAAATGAAATTACATCACCGGTACATAAGGGGTTAATGAATAAAACAATGTTTTATTCGTTTTAAGTATCATTATTCTAAAAGGGTAAAGTTAAAAGCTCCTCCGACTATGCAGATAATACACCTACAGTAGAAGAACATTAAATCTTGCCACTCGTGCAAAGTCCTTGTCTCCTGTTCATGTTTTGGTACCAGTACACGGATAGTTTTAACCCATTTACTTCCGGTGCCGTCCTTTTAACTTTATTCTGGCTACTATTTAGACGATTTTATTCAGCTTAAAAAGGGCCTCCAGCAATTAACAGGCTTCGAAATATCTCACTTAACCCTTTTTATTAACACAGATTTTTCTTAAACTGCACGAAATCATCTAAACATAGCAAGAATAAAATTTATAAAAATACGTCGCGGGTACAGAAGGGGTTAAAGACAGTGTTTTGGAAGTGCGCCGATTGCCAGCCCATCCGCTCGCCCGCCGATGCACTTCCCGGTAAGATTTTGCGGTTTGACAGTTACAAGCCCCATCGATGTTTGTGTAGCCTATAGGTATGTTATATAATAGTCTTCAGTCCTATATATGTCCTTCCCTTCGCAAATGTATTATAAGGGAGATATAGGGTAAAACACAGAGTCTTGTCTGCATAATGACAAGTCCTGTTTTACGGGATTTCTGCTTTATAGATTTTTGTTTTCCCTCCTCCCTTACTCGGGGGACCTTACAGTTGAGTTGCGCGATCCAGTGCTGCTTTGGTAATTGCGTACATTTTAGGTTAGTTTCTATCCACGTATTACTTTTAGGTTAGGTTAGGTTAGGTTAGGTTAGGTTAGGTTTCTTAGTTAGGTAAAACAACACTGTATATCAAAGAAAAAATGCAAAAAAAAAAAAAAACACACACACACATTCTAAAACTCGTGACTGTCACACCGCATCAATTTACCCAATTCCCTCTTTCCCCTGACCTACCCAACCGCGAGATTCTTGTATGCAACCCTGTTCTCAGTAGAGGGTCAAATCTGTGCTCTGTTGTTTATTTTGGGACCGAATTTACTGTGAAAAGGAATACAGGAATAATGGTTATAATTATATATTAGTTTTATTATTATTATTATTATTATTATTATTAATATTATTATTATTATTATTAGTTTTCCATTCAATCACTTCCAGGAGCATAAAGGCAACTACAGAATATGAATTTAATTGGTCAATATACAGGAGGCGCTACAATATTGGTAACAAATTCAGCTCAATAGCATGTGATTAAGCGATTTTTCTCCAAATTGTTGATGTAGGGGTCATTCCCGGGAAACTAACATAATACATATTATATGGATATTTACGTTTTAAGGGTTTGTTTACACTTCTTCTTTTTCGTCTTCATCTGGGAGATTTCTTTTGCGTGACTGTCAGTCAACAACTGAGACATCTGGTGGCGAATGCAATGAACTATACTGGTGGCGTCGTGGCCAAAGTAATCACCCTACCTAATTCATGCCAAGAGTACTGGAGTTCACTGACACGTGATGTCTATCGACCAATCAGGTGATGCCATGATTTGGAAAACAGGTGGCCCAGGATATAAGATGTCAGTTTGACTCTGGCCAGCTTATGTAGAGGGTGTGAGCCGATCAAAGCTTTTTCCACCGTCTTTAAAAACACTGAGGCTGCTTAAGACCTTTTCGCCTTCCAATAAGTGTAAACTGTCCAAAGTGCAATAACCAGAGTTCCAAATACAGCTGACGAGGACAGCTGGTTTTGAAATGCACATACACTTGTTTTACATGGAAAAATTCGAAACAAAAATCCACCAGCTGTTGACCAAGATGAGTGGTGATCGAGCCTCCAGCGGCCAGCCAGGCAGCCCAGTACCTCCTCTGTTCATTAAGGTTAGTTGGTTGGTTGGGACAACATAAATAGTCCCCCTATATAAGGGCAAAGGGGAAAGAGGAGTGTGTGGTAACCACCGAGGAATATGTCTTCTAAGCGTAGTAGGGAAGGTATACAGTAGGGTAGTGATTGAGAGAGTGAGAGTGAGAACGGAGAAATGGATAGGCGACGAGCAGGGAGGCTTTAGGAAGGGAAGAGGATGTGTAGATCAGATTTTTACCCTGAATTGTGTTGTGGAGAAGTATCTGGAGAAGAAACAAAAGGTGTATGTTGCCTTTATGGACTTGGAGAAGGCCTATGACAGAGTGGATAGAGAAGGTTTGTGGAAAGTACTTAGAATATACGGAGTAGAGGGCAAGTTGCTGAAAGCAGTGAAGAGCATGTATGAGGGTGAGCAGAGCGAGTTCTTTGACCTGAATGTTGGTTTGAAACAGGGGGGTGTGATGTCCCCGTGGTTGTTTACTGTATATATGGATGGAGTTATGAAAGAAATACTATCAAGAGCAGTGGATGTTGGTGTATCGCTGAAAAGGGAGGGAATTGAGTGGAAGCTACCTATACTGCTGTTTGCGGATGATACAGTTCTGATGAGTGATAATGAATGGGAGTTGCTGGGTCTGGTAAATGAGTTTGGAACAGTGTGCGAAAAACGGAATTTGAAGGTAAATACGGGGAAGAGCAAGGTTATGGTCTTCGAAAGGGGTGAAGTCACAGAGTGTGAGATGAAGCTGAACGGTCAGGCTATGGAGATCGTCAACTCTTTTAAGTATCTGGGCAGTGTGTTGAGTAAAGATGGGACTATGGATGAAGAGGTGCGGGAGAGGGTACAACAGGGGAAGAGGGTTGTAGGAACGCTAAAAGCAGTAACAAGAAATAGGGTGGTCAGTATGGAAGTGAAGAAGTCCTTGCATGACAGGGTGGTAATCCCGACACTGACTTACGGAAGCGAAGCATGGACGTTGGTTGAGAGACTCAGACCAAGAGTGAGAGCAGTGGAAATGAATTACTTAAGGAGTGCGTGCGGAATTACATGGAGGGATAGACAGACTAATGAGGGAGTAAGAAGGAGGTGTGGTGTGGAGGTAGATGTGCTGGAAAGTGTGAAAAGGAACAACTTGAGATGGTTCGGCCATATGGAACTATGGAAAGCGAGAGAATGACTAAGAGGGTGTACGAGAGCGAGGTGGAGGGACAGAGGGGGAGAGGTAGACCGAATATGAGGTGGAAGGATGGAGTGAGGAACTACATGAATGAAGGCGGTGCTGGTTGGGGGGAGGGGCGTCGACTGACTGGGGACAGAGGTGCATGGGGGCGGTTCGTTCGTGGCCACCCCTTCGGGGATCACGGCGTCAGGCAATAGATAGATAGATAGACCACAGCTAGCTCGGGAATCTTAATGGGTCATCGCAAAGTAACATAAAGTAAAAGATTTTTTCGCATAGGATTAAACTGGCATGCAAGGGCTAGTTGGTTATACTGATGTTTTGGACCGACAGTTAGCCCATCGATCTTTTTAGGCCTAATAGTTGCGGTAGAGCATAGGCTATACATCATTGCTATATATGTCATTAAGAGCTGAAATGTATTATAAGGGAGAACAAAAATAAAATAAAATACATAGGCCTACTGTAAAACAATAAGTTATTCAGCCAGTACCCAACCAGCGGGGGTGTGGTGGCGGCAGCCCCCACCAATAATACTAGGTTAGGTTAGGCTAATGTTAACCCCATTCTTACTAGGTTAGGTTAGGTAAGGTTGTTAGGTTAGGCTAATGTTAACCCCATTCTTACTAGGTTAGGTTAGGTAAGGTAAGGTTGTTAGGTTAGGCTAATGTTAACCCCATTCTTACTAGGTTAGGTTAGGTTAGGTAAGGTTGTTAGGTTAGGCTAATGTTAACCCCATTCTTACTAGGTTAGGTTAGGTAAGGTTGTTAGGTTAGGCTAATGTTAACCCCATTCTTACTAGGTTAGGTTAGGTAAGGTTGTTAGGTTAGGCTAATGTTAACCCCATTCTTACTTAGTTAGGTTAGGCTAATGTCAACCATATGAAAACCCAAACAAAGATTTTATTAGGGGTACTGTGTAATTTTAACATGAACATTAGTAAAATCCGAGCCAAGTTTCGTCAAAACTTGGCTCGTGTTTTCGAAATGTCGGGTTATATGGGTATGGAAATTTACAAAACCCGAGCCAACATGTTAATAAGGTTACTGTTATTTTCATTTTAAAATTAGTTAAAGCCGAGCCAAGTTTCGTCAAAACTTGGCTCGGGTTTTCAAAAAGTCAGGTTTTGGGGTCTGGAAATTGACAAAACCCGAGCCAATAATTTACCAAGGTTACTGTGTTTTTTTCATTTTTACATTTGTTAAATCCGAGCCAAGTTTCGTCAAAACTTGCTCGGGTTTTCAAAAAGTCGGGTTTTATGGGTCTGGAAATTGACAAAACCAGAGCCAATATTTTACCAAGGTTACTGTGCTTTTTTTCATTTTTACATTTGTTAAATCCGAGCCAAGTTCCGTCTTGGCTCGGGTTTTCAAAAAATCGGGTTTTATGGGTCTGGAAATTGACAAACCCGAGCCAAATTTGGGTTACAATGTGTATTATCGTGTTCTATAGTGTTCTATACGCTTTTTACCCCTCAATTTCCCTGATCTTCATAGCCCATCCCACTATCGGGGGGCATGTCTTTAGATTGATGGATAATGGGTAAATGCTTAATTCCCATTCAATTTCATCACTAGATTCGACTAAAACACCAAATACAAAATCAAAATTACCAAAAAAATACCTGAAAAACACGTTGTTGCGTCTCCTGTATATTAACCATATATTTTGTATATCCAATAAAAATGACTATAATGGTGAGGAAGGGGGAGGAATTGTCTCTTTTTGACAGCCTATTTGACACATTATGGCAACACCGCATCTCCTCTGATTTACTCTCTTCATACTCACAATGGTTATATTTTATTATATTTGATTAAACTAACCAAACCTAACCAAAATCGTGCACATTCCTCGTACAAAATGAATGCGAGGCGAGTGTTTTCGGGGCGACATCTCCAGTAACCCACACAATAAATATCTATATTCTTTATGTACCGTACTATTTTGGGTATAGGTCTATAATTGCACCTATACGAGCTAAACAAATTATTATTGTATTTAACAGGAAGGTATGATGAGGTAAGTGATGTGGCATAGGTGGCAATATGCGGAAATGGATTATAAGGGCATTCCGCCCCCTCTGACCCCCTTACGAAAATCTACGGTTACTCACTCCACCCCAACTGGATTTCTACTGTTTTACCCAACCAGCGGGGGTGTGGGGGTGGCAGCCCCTCCCATAATACTAGGTTAGGTTAGGTAAGGTTGTTAGGTTAGGCTAATGTCTCTCTGAAACAATGTAAAATCCGTGTCACATCTAGATTGATAGACTTTTGTCAGAGGGGGCAAAATGCCCTAATAATCTATTTCCGCATATTGCCAACCTATACCACATCACTTACCTCATCGTACCTTCCTGTTAAATACAATAATATTTGTTTGATAATTATCGCGAATAGACTCGCAGCGTTATTATACATAATTTATTAGGGAAAGTGAAGCTCTATGGAATCCTTATAATATACTCACATAGATTCCGTTGTGGTAGAATAGTTTTGATAAGTTTTGTAACTCTATTTTGTCGATGTAAATAGTCCCGCGCGTAAACAAACTCGGTCCCTCAATCTTGAGAGCTCTGCTACGGACGTGTCGAATGGAGTACACTCGCTACGGTAAAGTGTTATGTTCTACAAAGATGTTACTGTATGTCTAATATATGAACCCACAGTAGCTGGCTATGCAACTTGCAAGGGCTAGTGTTGTATCCCACGTACTAGGTCTAGGGTACTCTAGGGTTAGGTTTGGTTAGGTTGTTTGGTTAGGTTAATATAATAGGTCTCGGAAACAAGATTCGTAGTTGCGGTAGTATTTACATCAAAACTATAGTTAACTATCAAAACTATTCTCGTTAAATTGATACGGTGTGACAGTCACGAGTTTTAGCAAGTGTTTTTTTTTTTTTTTGCATTTTTTCTTTGATATACAGTGTTGTTTTATACCAAGGATACTAGTGGGGAGGGCTATGAAGATCAGGGAAATTGCAGGGTAAAAGGGGAAAAATAGGGGGCATTTTTCAAAGTAAAAAAAACCCAGTAATTGAATTTTGAAAGTTGGCTCGAGTTTTCATGTCCATTAAACCCCAAAATTTGAAAACCCGAGCCAACATTTGCCAAAACTTGGCTCGGGTTTAGCGATTTTTTGAAGTAAAAAAACACAGTAACCTAACCTAGAATGTTGGATACAAGAATAACCCTTACCTACCAGTGGTACGACTGGGGTTCAAATATATCAGGGCTCTTATTCAGTGGACTAGTAATGGCATAAATGTTACAACGGAAGCGCTAGCTCCAACCTCTGATGTATATTCCAGTGAACAAAGAACACAAATACTCTACAGAGTTCTATATGCAATAATAGGCTATCAAACTCTCAATAAATGTGCGTCTACTCTAGGCTTAATGTTATGTGAAAACAGCCTATTACTACCTATAACCGAAGGTGCTTGGTTATGGTATGAAAGTAAGGTGGTAAGAGAAGTTACAGCTTACGTTACTTTAATCAATAAATGTCAGGCACTCCTGCATGAAAGAAAGTGCACTAAAGTCCTTCAACACCAACAAGGAATCTTCTTTAAATGTTAGATGCTATAAAGATGCTCGTATCGGAAATGGAACCCAAAAAGGCAGGCAGCGGAACAATGCTCATGCAGGCTATGCACACAAAAAGGCAGAATATATAATGCAGTCGGAGCCAAGAATATCCTAAACACTACAACAATAATAATCGCCACGACAATGCAGTATTCCTATCAACAAAAAGAGCCTAAGTCGTTTGTGTCTCCATACATCAAACTAGGCTGCGAATGCTTGTGTAATCATAAATGGGTATGCATAAAAAGAGTAATTAGGTTAATATACTTAATGTCTACTGCGACTGATAAAGTCTAGCTAGAGTCAATGATACGAGATACTGGTGCGCATGGCATGCCGCATAGCCTAGTGCAAATCTCAAGTCTGTGCGTCAAATATTACGTTATAGGGAAGGGTATCTCTCTTGAGAAACCTTAATACCGAAGTATTAAGCGTTCTCCTGGCGTACCTCAAAGACAAACAACGAGCTTAGAACAGTGCAGAATGGTATAGGCAAAAGCCTTCATTCGTGCATGCTCTACTCTCAATGGCACACAGACTAGAATTTACTCAATCAACTCCCAGTTCTCAGGTATGTCGTGCAACTTTTACTAAAGCCAGCACTCATAGGAAACAATACCTTATAATATCAGACCCCCAGTCTAGCATTATCTAATCCAGCAGAACACTAATAATTATAGGAAGCCGCAATATGAAAGCCAACCAATGCTTCGTGATCAACTTATCTTAACAACTAAACATACGTAGGTTATATCAGACCTTAACGCACAATACAACTGGCCAGCATGAAGCTGATTTGCAGAGTTAACCAGAGGGGATATAATGTTAATAAAAGGTGGTGAAAGATATGGAAAATGAGAGAGATAGGCAGAGGAACAGGTTCTCAGGTGCGGAGAGGGGGACAGATATCCAAGGGAAAAAGAGGGATGCGTTCTAGAAACCAGATCTGAGGGAGAGAGTGGCGAGGAACTGTATATATACTTAGCTCGAGCCGCGTGGGAAAAAAGCGGTTACAAGTCCTCTAGCCACTAGCAAAGGAGGTAGGCAGCATGGTAAGACCTCTCTCAACCAACCCCCACGAGGCAGCCAGCCGTGACGTCATCGAGCGGGGCAAAAACACTGTGCGCCCCCCTCTCACTCTGTTCTACTCTCTCTCTCCCAGATCCCATCATTACTAGTTAATGATAAAACATATACTTTACAATTAAATATATAAAGCCTTGACATGTGTGAAAACAAAGAGCCTTTCTGGACTGCCCATGACACAAGCTTTCATATGAAATAAAGCACACTCTAATACATAAACTGTAGCCCCATCCACTGCCCTGGCGATCCTAGCGAGTCACTGTAGGACAAGCCATGCGGTTCTAACGGAGTGGTTAACGTCACACCCACCCCCAAGGATTTTTCTCAGAGGCCCCAAGGCTCACAAAAATCTGATGGTTAGAACCCATGCTATATCTCCACTTCCCATCACCCAGCGGCAGTAAAAGATCTGCACAGTTCTTCAACAAAACATTTTTCAAAATTATAACCCTCCCCAACACCATAGGTTAATTATATGTAGTTATGCTCCTCAAGAGCGAGCTTCTCTAGCCCAGCATTCTGAGAGGAGTGCAACCAGAATTACTGCTATAACATACTGAACAAATTCAACTATCAAAGAAAGAGTTTTTATTTGATTTTTATGTTTTTAATTTGTTTATTTCGGCTGCACTATAGGGGCAAGCCTAGTTTTTTCTTCTATACCAAACGCTCAACTCCTGCTTTACGACCCAATACGCTGGGCTACAACCGCGAGCCAACAAGCACCAAGCGCAAAATACTATTCAAACTAAAGCAGAGGCTACCCGTGTGTCAATCTACCCAGGATCATCTACCCTCGAAAGACAATCTGCAATCACATTGTCACAACCGGCAATATGGCGTATGTCCAGGTTATATTCCTGTAACATAGCGACCACCTGGTCAGCCTCATATTCCGATTGTGAAACTGGTTCAAAAACTTGAGAGGGTGATGATCTGTGTAAATTACAACGACTGACCATAGACCTCGAAATGCCTCAGTGCAAGTACAATTGCCAGCAGCTCTTTCTCGACAACAGAGTAGTTCTTTTGGGCTGAATTGAACTTCTTCGAGTAGAAACTAACAGGATGTTCCAGCCCATCTTCGTCCTTTTGCATAAGGACGGCACCAGCCCCCACACCACTAGCATCCTTTGCTAGTTGGAAAGGTAGGCTAAAGTCAGGGCCCTGAGGATCGGTGAGTGCACAACAGGTGTTTTACTACGCTAAACGCCTTCTCACACTCAGGCGCCCATTTGAATTTCTTATCCTTCGCTAAAAGATCTGCAGAGGTGCTAGCACGGTAGAGTACCCCCTTAATGAAGCGTCTGTAGTATCCGATCATACCTAAGAACCTCATGATCTGCTTCTGGTGGCCGGCCGGGAAAGTGATCAATCGCAGCTATCTTGTTCTGTGGGGGGCACACCTGACCCAACCCCACCATGAACCTAAGATACTGCACGGACGCCCGCACGAAATCATACTTTGCCAGGTTGACCACCAAGCCAGCCTCACTAAGCCTCTTGAACAGGAGTTCTACGTGCTCACAATGACTCGTAAAGCTGTTGTCATAGATAATAACATCGTCGAGGTATACTGTGCAATTAGGAATGTCTGCCGTTATATCATTCATCAATCTCTGAAAGGTAGCGGGTGCGTTCTTTAGGCCATAAGGCATCACGTTACAGCGGTAGGTAGCACCATCCACCACAAAACCACATACCTCTTTCGCTCGTTCGGACAAGGGCACCTGCCAGTATCCCTTAACCAAGTCCACCTTGATTAGGTACTTTGCATTGCCTATCTTGTCCACACAGTCGTCGACCCGAGGAAGAGGGTATGGGTTGGTGGGCGTCAAACCGTTTAACCGTCTGTAGTCTACGCAGAATCGCACCTTACCATCCGGTTTTGGTTGCAACGTGATGGGAGATGTCCACTTCACCACCCCCTTCTCAATCAGCCCCCTGGTTAACATATACTCTAACTCCGCCCGGAGGGCCGGCAGTTTAATAGGGGGCACCCTATAGGGAACTGACTTGAAAGGGGGGTGGTCTTTCTATGTCCACGTCGTGCACCTCTAGGGTAGTGAGGCCTGGGTGCTCCGCGAAAACAGAGGAGTATGAACCGAACAGGCGCTCCACAGCCACACGCTGATGCTCAGGTAAGTGTTGCAACGCTTCCTGAGCCGCCTGGTTCGTGTTCCCCGCCTACTGGTTCGCAGAGACATGATGATCCCAGTTATCCTCCACCTGAGCGTGACTGTCCGTTCTCCTTCTCCACCTTGACTGCTAAAAGTCATCACAGGCACAGTGAGAGGCTCAGGGGGGTGCCTCACATACTCCTTCATGAGATTAACGTGACATAACTGATTGCGCTTACGTCTGTCTGGAGTGGCTACCAAGTATCCAGGTCCGGATAGCTTCTCCACCACCCTATAAGGACCAGTGTACTCCGCGGATAAGGGTGACCTACAAGGGGCAGTAGAATCAACACCTCCTGACCCATGTGAACTCCCGGAGTTTAACCTTGAGGTCGTACCTGTCCTTCATGAGCGGCTGAGAGCTAGTTAAATTACGGCCAGCCAACTCCAAACTGCGTAACGTCCGTTCTCGACTGTCGAGGACATACTTGAGCATAGAACAGGTTTTTCTGCACCCTACCATATTTCTTTAACCATATGGAGAGGCCCTCTGACACGGTGTCCAAAGACGAGCTCATTAGGGCTGAATTCCAAACTTTCCCCAGGTACCTCCCGTGCAGCAAACAAAACATATGGCAGGCCCAAGATCCCAATCTTTCCCATTCTCAAAGCAATAACAACGAAGCATAGATTTTAAGGTTCAGTGCCATCGCTCTAACACACCCTGGCTCTCCGGATGATACGCAGATGACACAACCGTAACAATCCCATGCTGCTGCATAGTTTGACCAAAGAGGTTAGAAGTGAAGTTGGATCCTTGGTCTGACTGAATCTCCTGCGGGTACCATACCGGGAAAATACACTAACAAGTTTCGGACCACCGTCTTCGCTGACCCATTTCTCATAGGGTAAGCGTCAGGGTACCTTGTTGCTACAGCCATGATGGTCAGGAGAAACTTTTTTCCGGCACTTGTAGGGGGAAGGGGGCCAACCATATCCACTAAACCTTACTAAAGGGAGGCCCACTGACAGAATTGGGTGTAACGGCGCCTTAGGAATGCTCTGATTTGGTTTGCCAACCTTCTGACACACATCGCACATTGCCACCCATGACACAACTTGTGCTCTCAGACCAGGCCACCAAAATAATTTCCCCAAGGCTGCAACCGTCTTACGGACACCCAGATGTCCCGCCAGTGGTACATCATGGGCCAACCTAAGTAGGCTTTCCCTGCAACTTTTGGCATGACCAGCTGGTCTACCTCTCCTGACCCCCCTCCCAATTCCTCTGCGGATCTTGGAATCCGCGGTATAAAATGCCCTCAATGAAAAAAAAATCTCCCGACTGTGCATCCACTATCCTCCTCCAACTCGACAGCACCGGTACCACATTCAAGAACCTCCGGGTCTTCCAATTGCAACTTACGAATGTCCGAAGGAGCAAGCCTATCCAAGTGTTTGCGAAACAACTCCTGCCCCCCTCCTACATTAAATTTGGCCTCCCGTTGCTCTTCTCTTGCTTACCGCCGCTGTCTCATCGTCTTTTTAAGCCCATCCACTGCCTTCTCAGGAACAGTTAATGGGTCTTCACTAGACTCGAAAATTGTTCCTAATAATGAGTCTCCGAGAATGTCCGCTGATACTGAACTCTCAACCGCATCAACTTTCAACCCCTTCTCGGTACCCTTCCTCCGCTGATCTAAAGACTGTTGACCAGAATGTGCCTCCCTGGATGCAAGGGAACGGGTGACAACACACGCCATAGGTTGCCCCCGACACTTCTCAACCCACTCCTGCTCCTCCCTACTCACGTCGGCCGGCTTCTCGGCAACGACCAAGGGTGGAACCTCAGAAGTAGGCCCCGCAAAGTCGTTGCCGAGAAGGAGGTCGACGCCCCCAACAGGTAACTTCTCCACAATTCCTACATCCAGGTCACGAGTCACACCATCAACTTCCATCTTCATTCTTACAAGCGGGTATGACCTTGTTGCATTAACTCCCTGAACCACAACCACCCACGCCGTATTTACAGGTTTACCAGTGAAATTCCTCAACAATGTTTGCGATGCCCCAGTGTCACGCAAAATTCTCACCTCATGTCTTCTACCCCCCCACTCCACACAACCGAGTCCCCTGTGGTCACTAAAGGCATCACGGACAGGGAATAAGCCTTCCGGATCCTTCTGCACTGGCAGTGTATTTACCTCGGAAGAATTGCCTCTAACAAACTCTGATGTCCTCTTGAACACTCCAATGCCGTGAGCAAAAGACACGGATGCCGGAGGAGGTCGACTAGGGCACTCATTTGCTTTATGACCCTCCTTGTGGCACTTAAAACACATAAATTTCGGTTTCGGCTTATACTGTGATGTAACAGGCCCCTGACTTTTCTTATACGGCGTGGTGTTAGGTTTGAATTCAGTTTTAGTTTCATTGCTCTTTTGTTTAAATGTGTCGTTGCTACGGGGAGGGGGAGGATAACGGTCCCTAGCACTTGCATCGTACTTCTGTGAGGACCCGCAACCCCGAATCAACGACAGCCGTAGATCAGCCATTTCTGCTGCTTCTACTAGAGTTCTTGGGTTTTTCTCCTTTAAGTTCAAAGTTAGATCACCGCCCGTGCTCTTAAAGAACTGCTCCAACATCATTAACTGCTTAATTTCATCAAATGTTGTGACCTTCTCAGATCGGAGCCAGTTCCCCATAGCATCGGACAAGTCCCGGGCGTGTTCCAAAAAGGTGCTATCTATTCCCTTAGTTACACCCCGGAACTTCAAACGGTACATTTCTGGTTTCAGTTCGTAAGCCCTCAGGACAGCCTCCTTGAGATCCTCGTACACAATACATAACTCCAAAGGTAACGCATCGTAGGCTTTAAGACCCTTGCCTATTAATCTAGAGGATACAAGTGCTGCCCATTTATTCTCTGGCCACTGGTGTTCCTGGCACTTCTTCTCAAAGCGTGTGAAAAATTCTGTTACACCACTCTCATCAAACACCGGAACCAGTTTCAATAAGTGCGAGAGAGACTGCTCATGAACACGGTTACCAGCCCCAAGTCGCTGTCCCGTTGCCTCTACTCGCGACTTCTCTATGTCCATGTCGGCACAGTACCTAGTCGACTCTAAATCAGCTTGGATTTTTGCTAGCTTGGCTCTCTCTTCTATCTTGGCTAATTCTATTTGCTGCTGAAGCTGAAGCTGAAGCTCAGATGCCCTGATAGCCTTTCTCTCTTCGATCTTAGCTAATTCTATTTGCTGCTGAATCTTAGCTAATTCGAGCTGATACAATAATTCTGGAGTTAACCCTTGAGGAGGTGAAGGTGCTACAATGTTTGAAATTACCGGTGGTCCCCCCAGGGGCAACCCACCCTGCCAGTCACCACCCAACTGCGGAAGCGTACCCGGGGTCGGCAAACTACTGGGACGGCTAGGAGTCGAGTGTAGGGGAAGCATGGCCGAAAGGCTCTGAGCACTCAACCCATCTCGCTCACCAGTCACCCTGCCCAGTACACACGTTATCAAGTTATCCCTGGTCATGCTGCTAGTAACCGCATGACCGATAGCTGTGGCCAGGCATTGAAGACCGTACCGATCCATACC
>JBAKBP010028740.1:0-28139 GCA_037953745.1 Lithodes maja | reverse complement strand
GCGGATAGTCAAGGGGGGGGGGGGACTTGCAGGCGGAAGGTTGTAGAGTAGTTGTAGCTCAACGAGCGGATGTCAAGGGGGGGGGGACTTGCAGCGGAAGGTGTAGAGTAGGTAGCTCAACAGAGCGGATGTCAAGGGGGGGGGACTGCAGCGGAAGGTGTAGAGTAGTAGCTCAACAGAGCGGATGTCAAGGGGGGACTTTGCAGCGGAAGGTGTAGAGTAGTAGCTCAACAGAGCGGATGTCAAGGGGGGGGGGACTTGCAGCGGAAGGTGTAGAGTAGTAGCTCAACAGAGCGGATGTCAAGGGGGGGGGACTTGCAGCGGAAGGTGTAGAGTAGTAGCTCAACAGAGCGGATGTCAAGGGGGGGGGACTTGCAGCGGAAGGTGTAGAGTAGTAGCTCAACAGAGCGGATGTCAAGGGGGGGGGACTTGCAGCGGAAGGTGTAGAGTAGTAGCGCAACAGAGCGGATGTCAAGGGGGGGGGGACTTGCAGCGGAAGGTGTAGAGTAGTAGCTCAACAGAGCGGATGTCAAGGGGGGGGGGACTTGCAGCGGAAGGTGTAGAGTAAGCTCAACAGAGCGGATGTCAAGGGGGTGGGGGGGGGACTTGCAGCGGAAGGTGTAGAGTAGTAGCTCAACAGAGCGGATGTCAAGGGGGGGGGACTTGCAGCGGAAGGTGTAGAGTAGTAGCTCAACAGAGAGGATGTCAAGGGGGGGGGGACTTGCAGCGGAAGGTGTAGAGTAGCAGCTCAACAGAGCGGATGTCAAGGGGGGGGGGACTTGCAGCGGAAGGTGTAGAGTAGTAGCTCAACAGAGCGGATGTCAAGGGGGGGGGGACTTGCAGCGGAAGGTGTAGAGTAGTAGCTCAACAGAGCGGATGTCAAGGGGGGGGGGACTTGCAGCGGAAGGTGTAGAGTAGTAGCTCAACAGAGCGGATGTCAAGGGGGGTGACTTGCAGTGGAAGGTGTAGAGTAGTAGCTCAACAGAGCGGATGTCAAGGGGGGGGGGGACTTGCAGCAGAAGGTGTAGAGTAGTAGCTCAACAGAGCGGATGTCAAGGGTGGGGGGGACTTGCAGCGGAAGGTGTAGAGTAGTAGCTCAACAGAGCGGATGTCAAGGGGGGGGGGGGACTTGCAGCGGAAGGTGTAGAGTAGTAGCTCAACAGAGCGGATATCAAGGGGGGGGGCGGGACTTGCAGCGGAAGGTGTAGAGTAGTAGCTCAACAGAGCGGATGTCAAGGGGGGGGGGGACTTGCAGCGGAAGGTGTAGAGTAGTAGCTCAACAGAGCGGATGTCAAGGGGGGGGGACTTGCAGCGGAAGGTGTAGTGTAGTAGCTCAATTAGAGCGGATGTCAAGGGGGGGGGGGACTTGCAGCGGAAGGTGTAGAGTAGTAGCTCAACAGAGCGGATGTCAAGGGGGGGGACTTGCAGCGGAAGGTGTAGAGTAGTAGCTCAACAGAGCGGATGTCAAGGGGGGGGGGGACTTGCAGCGGAAGGTGTAGGAGTAGTAGCTCAACAGAGCGGATGTCAAGGGGGGGGGGACTTGCAGCGGAAGGTGTAGAGTAGTAGCTCAATAGAGTGGATGTCAAGGGGGGGGGGGACTTGCAGCGGAAGGTGTAGAGTAGTAGCTCAACAGAGCGGATGTCAAGGGGGGGGGATTTGCAGCGGAAGGTGTAGAGTAGTAGCTCAACAGAGCGGATGTCAAGGGGGGGGGGACTTGCAGCGGAAGGTGTAGAGTAGTAGCTCAACAGAGCGGATGTAAAGGGTGGGGGAGACTTGCAGCGGAAGGTGTAGAGTAGTAGCTCAACAGAGTGGATGTCAAGGGGGGGGGGGGGGGGGGGACTTGCAGCGGAAGGTGTAGAGTAGTAGCTCAACAGAGCGGATGTCAAGGGGGGAGGGGACTTGCAGCGGAAGGTGGAGAGTAGTAGCTCAACAGAGCGGATGTCAAGGGGGGGGAGACTTGCAGCGGAAGGTGTAGAGTAGTAGCTCAACAGAGCGGATGTCAAGGGGGGGGGGACTTGCAGCGGGTGTAGAGTAGTAGCTCAACAGAGCGGATGTCAAGGGGGGGGGGGGGGACTTGCAGCGGAAGGTGTAGAGTAGTAGCTCAACAGAGCGGATGTCAACGCACAGCCAGGGCACACTGGTGGCACCGCTGCTGTGAAACTCAGCATGGGGTTCAGTATCAGCTGAATAATTAGTTTAGTGTAGCTAAATAATTAGTTTAGTGTCCCAAATGCTGTCTAATAAGCCCCGCATCAGTTAGCTACTGTAGATTACATGTAGTTTAACATAGATGTTTAGTTAGATAGCCGCGCCTGAATTGACAGGGTGTGCCAACGCGGGAGAGCCGAGCCAAGGGTAACGGGGCTTTACATTGCTTTGCATGTAGTTACCTGGATGGTGTACAGATCGCACGGGACTTAAATGATACTGGATGAACGATCGGGCTAGGTGTAGGTCATATATATGTATTCCCGAGCCTAGTCATATCCCATACCTTATTGTGCATGATTGTGATCAAGGTGGTAAAAGGATAACCCCTCGGCCTTGATTCACTGAATACAGATAATTATCATACTGTGATTATCTGTTATATCTGTTATCATATAACATACTGTGTTATATCATACTGTGATTATCTGTTATATACTGTGATTATCTGTTATCTATTATATCTGTGTTACAGATAATTATCATACTGTATTCACCAAGGATGGCAAATACAGATCCAGGACCCCTTACTGTACGTCATACTTTAGCTATACAACCACTGAATTGGGGAAAATTATAGTTGTTCCATGGGTAAATATTAATTTATTATTATGCTGACATTCAAAGCTAAGATTTTACTTTAAACATATTGGTGTTATTCTAATATTGTTTGTTTATATGCCAAAAGTGGCTACGTCATTACCTGTTGCAAATTTACATATGCTTTTGAACTACACAATGTTTAGTTCATAAAGTTAAATATTACTAATTATGAAGACACTTCCATGAAAACTAAAACTCTATCTATCAACATATCTTGCCTGATGTCTGAATCCCTTAGGGGATGGCCACGAACGAATCGCCTCCATATTTAATGTTAAAGTACAATAGAAGTTATGCTACACAATCACTATGCCCCAATCACAATGCCAGAGTTGTTTCAGATACTGTAAAATGCAGTAACGATAGGCGATACCAGCACTAATAGGCCAATACAATATATGTATTAACCCATTCAGTACCATGGACGTCCTTTTAATCATACTTTCGCTACAACTAGACAATTTAATTCGGCTTAGGAAGGACCTCTAGCAATAATAAGGCTTCTAACGGTTTCAACTAACCATTTTAACTCCCACAGATCCGTCCTAAGCTGCATAATATCGTCTAACTATAGCTACAATAAAGTATAACACATAATATCGTCTAACTATAGCTACAATAAAGTATAACACACGTCGCTGGTACTCAAAGGGTAATCTATTTTACCACATACAGCTTATAACCTTACTTTATGCTTCATGAGAGACCATTTTACCACATACAGCTTATAACCTTACTTATGCTTCATGAGAGACCATTTTACCACATACAGCTTATAACCTTACTTTATGCTTCATGAGAGACCATTTTACCACATACAGCTTATAACCTTACTTTATGCTTCATGAGAGACCATTTTACCACATACAGCTTATAACCTTACTTTATGCTTCGAGAGACCATTTTACCACATACAGCTTATAACCTTACTTTATGCTTCATGAGAGACCATTTTACCACATACAGCTTATAACCTTACTTTATGCTTCATGAGAGACCCATTTTACCACATACAGCTTATAACCTTACTTTATGCTTCGAGAGACCATTTTACCACATACAGCTTATAACCTTACTTTATGCTTCATGAGAGACCATTTTACCACATACAGCTTATAACCTTACTTTATGCTTCATGAGAGACCATTTTACCACATACAGCTTATAACCTTACTTTATGCTTCATGAGAGACCATTTTACACATACAGCTTATAACCTTACTTTATGCTTCATGAGAGACCATTTTACCACATACAGCTTATAACCTTACTTTATGCTTCATGAGAGACCATTTTACCACATACAGCTTATAACCTTACTTTATGCTTCATGAGAGACCATTTTACCACATACAGCTTATAACCTTACTTTATGCTTCATGAGAGACCATTTTACCACATACAGCTTATAACCTTACTTTATGCTTCATGAGAGTACCATTTTACCACATACAGCTTATAACCTTACTTTTATGCTTCATGAGAGACCATTTTACCACATACAGCTTATAACCTTACTTTATGCTTCATGAGAGACCATTTTACCACATACAGCTTATAACCTTACTTTATGCTTCGAGAGACCATTTTACCACATACAGCTTATAACCTTACTTTATGCTTCATGAGAGACCATTTTACCACATACAGCTTATAACCTTACTTTATGCTTCATGAGAGACCATTTTACCACATACAGCTTATTAACCTTACTTTATGCTTCATGAGAGACCATTTTACCACATACAGCTTATAACCTTACTTTATGCTTCATGAGAGACCATTTTACCACATACAGCTTATAACCTTTACTTTATGCTTCATGAGAGACCATTTTACCACATACAGCTTATAACCTTACTTTATGCTTCATGAGAGACCATTTTACCACATACAGCTTATAACCTTACTTTATGCTTCATGAGAGACCATTTTACCACATACAGCGTATAACCTTACTTTATACTTCATGAGAGACCATTTCCTTCCTTCCATAGCTAATAAACATTCGTTGTCATAATAACTAATAACCAAAATGTGAAGTTTTAATAATAATAATCGGTATATTTCGAGCCGATTATTATTATTATTGTAGTACTTATTTTCTAATTCTCCGTATACTACTAAGGTGGGAATAATTCGACAGTTGTTGGAAGTTCATATCCTTTATTTAACAAACTCCCTAATAATTCAATGTTCCCCCTACCAATTGATTCTCTGTTCGGGCCGAAATGAGTTCAACACACAGATTGAATATTATCGTCGACCTACAATAGATTGTACGTTTGAACTCGGAAGTTCCCGTTACCACCTATTTGGATACCCGCTATTCAGGTATTGACTCACTCCGACTTCGATCCAAAGGCACATTACTAGTCTCCAAAATAATATATCAGCTTTACCGGGCCTCAATATGTCTAATCCAAAGACCAAGGCTTTAATTAATTTGACCGCTATTTACCTATCTTTAACACTCTTATATTATATACATTATTATCTCTAATACAAATAAATCCGTACCCGTAGGCACCTACAATAATATAACCCTTTGTTTGGAATATCTCCACTCTGACCTCCTATCTGACAAATAGATAAACTCAATAACACTGATACCACTTACTCAAATAATTATCTCATTACATAGTCCAATATAATCAATAATTCATAAACACCTATATTATCAATATTCAACACTTAACCCTCTTTAGCGGGGCCCGCCTTAAGTCGGTCTAGAGAACCAAGGACTATGTGGCGGGGACCGACTTCAGGCGGTGTGCAATTTTGGGCAATAATTGGCTCTGAGAGAGAGACGAGCGGTGGGAGGAGCGTAGGTTGGCTCTGACCGTTCGGCACGGCTTCCGCGACCAACTGCTCTCCCTCCACACACATCCACACTCACTACCTCGCTACACAGGGAATTATGTAAGGAAATTACCGTATTTTAGAGATTTTTCCTTCGTGTTGCACGATCGTTGCAAGAGAACGCGTGGTCGTAGAAGGACGGTTCTGGTGTCATTGAAAAGCTTAATTATCGCCCTTTCAGGGATACATAATTGTATTACGCTCTGGCTCTTGTTTATGCATGAAAAAGAGCATGGAAACAAGGTCGTTTAGGGTAAAACTACCCGCTTGGCGGGTAGAAGTTACTGACGGGCCCGCGCGTAGGGCGTTAATTCCTATATATCATGATTACATCATTTCTCTCTATGATTGATCAGATTGATACTATATCTATCAACTCACTAACTACTTATCTCAGGAATACAATATTTCCTTACACTAGTCGCCTCGACTTGTTACTATATCATGATCACAAATTTCATTATCAAACCGGCGAATTATTCTTCTTAAATGCCACGAATAACAATGTTTCCTTATAACAAAAAAGTATCTTTCATCATATGGACTAGTGCCCGTCCTAACTATTTCTCAAGCTTAATCTGATCTATCTGCAACTATTATTTATCCCCACATCAGTACTATAGTTGCTTCTAACCTTAGTCTCGTATTAAACCCTCCCCTTATCTTTAATGTTCACATGAATCTACTTATCCTATAAGAACCTATACTATTGGTAATTAAGTGACATGGAGCCTTCTCTATCAATAACAGATTTATTCTCTCAACACTTCATTCTTTTATTTCTTCATAAGTCTAATCTATTTCTCTCGGTTCTGTTCTATAAGAACACATCGGATTTTAAAGGTTGGGTCCACTGGGTTTGTCAAGCATTTCTCTCTTTTTCATAAGTCTTGTTCGGGCCCATAAGGGTCCTGTAAAAATTAAAAGGTTTCTCTGGAACAGCTTCACCACCTCACGGCCGGCCAATAGTGCTTCTGGAAATCTTCGGTTCCATCTACTATCTGTTGCCCCTCTTGAATTGCTTGACTGTATGTGTGTAAGCCAGCAATTTGATGACAGGCACCAGGATACTTGTGGTGTATCTAGTGAGTAGACGGAAGAGGTGTTGGGCCAGAGGTGGACTTTAGTGGGGCGGAAAGGTGAGTTGGGAGGCTGGAGCAGGTGTAGCCAAGTTCCCATTGTTGCCCGGGTGAGGAAGAGAGTATGAGTTGCTTGCAAGTGAACTCAGTGGAGCCTGTGACGGGAATGACGTCTGCAGCCCCTCCCCCCACTCTTTATAGCCCTGCCTCACAAATTGGTGCGCTGTGATTGGTTGAGCCGGCCACCCGGGCAGTGCCTTCTCCGGCCGCGCGTTTTGAACATTCCTTCCCCTCTCCTCTGATCTTATCTCTTCATAATATGTCCCAGCGAGATGGTTGCAAAGGTCTTGTAGTGGCTTACGGGAGTATGGGGCTTACACGGATGTCATAGACCTATTGCAACTCAAAGAGACGGCCTGGGGATGGAGCGAGAGCGATTTGGAAGGTGAAGAGATGTGCGCGGCTGGTACATTATTTTTCCTGCTCTGAGAACGGAGGCTCCTGATTGGTTGCAAGGGAGGGTGTGGCAGAGTTGAGGGAACATCCAGACTGTCAAAATCAGCTGGCTTAAAGAGATAGTTAAATGCAGCGTGTTGATTGGCTGGCAGGATTCTTACTTTAATTATTATTATTATTATTAGGGGTTCGTCCCCTATGGGCAACCCCTATTGTAATCATTAAACCTGGGTTTTCATCCAAACTCTTCTTACGCGCCGGTTTCGAAGCAATAACTCCAGAACCACTTTTTTGGATCGGGATCAAACTTTCACAAGAGGTGCGTTTTTGTATTGGGCAACTTTTGATATGTTAAACATCCGGCATGGCGGCCAAACAGGTCCGTGGCAGCCGATTTCCAAAAAAACTTGACGCCTAAATACCGTCTCTCCCACTCACAGGAAACGACTGGGCTTTGGCATACGCACTCCCCTACTAATGCTCCGCAAATTTTATAGAGAAGGCTTTGCTTTTGCACGTGGGTTTTTTCCGGCAATCTTGAAAAAACATCGAATTCCACTTAAAATTCCACATCTTGAAAACTACGCCGATGATCAAAGCCATGCTTGCGTAGATGGGTGAGGCTCGCGATTCCGAACGTTTTGATACCAAAAAAATATAAATGGGTGGAATAGTTTGGCCGCAGCATTGAAACTGTCTATTCTTAAATTACTTTAAAACCGCATTCGCTACCCACACAAAGTTTACCGTCTACAGTCTATAGGCTTCCACGCATCCCCCAGTTTTGCTTAATAACATAATCTCTTTATTATTCAGATCTATAATTTTTGTTTTATTTAACTCTCTCAAAACAGTTTGAGTCCCTACGAATTCCAGCAATTATTTAGCCAACCTACCTATACATACCTACCCTACCATATAATAATGATAATTCAAATTTATTTTTGGTGAATGACAGAGTATTAGCTAAGGTTTTTAACAATTCTTCCCTTTGCCAAATGCTTAGTTTAATAACAATGATATGGACCTTTAAAGTTTTGGCAATTGCCCGTGTGACTCGTATTTTAACCCTCCTAAAGTGTTACCACGAAATACCGCTAGATCCTTTCTCAAAAGTCGCTAGCATGTTGCTACATAGCCAAACAATGTTAGGATAATGCTGCAATTTCTAAAGAGTTTTGGTTTGTTTGTTTTGCAAATTTTACAATGTAGTATGACTAGAATGTCTGAAATTTTCAAATTATCCCTAGTAAATGTCTCTAGATATAAAAGAAATGGCTGCTAGATTGAAGTAAATAGCTCTACATTTAGCGGTAATATGTAGCTTTACAACTGGCAACACTGCAACCACCACCACCCTCCCACCCTCCCAGTATGTCTCAACAAAATACCGCTAGATCCTTTCTCAAAAGTCGCTAGCATGTTGCTACATAGTCAAACAATGTTAGAATAATGCTGCAATTTCTAAAGAGTTTTGGTTTGTTTGTTTTGCAAATTTTACAATGTAATATGACTAGAATGTCTGAAATTTTTAAATTATCCCTAGTAAATCTCTCTAGATATGAAAAATGGCTGCTAAATTGAAGTAAATAGCTATACATCTAGCGGTAATATGGTAATATGTAGCGATATAACTGGCAACACTGCCTAAGTGTTACCCCAAAATACCGCTCGATCCTTACTCAAAAGTCGCTAGCATGTTGCTACATAGTCAAACAATGGTAGAATAATGCTGCAATTCCTAAAGAGTTTTTATTTGTTTGTTTTGCAAATTTTACAATGTAATATAACTAGAATGTCTGACATTTTCAAATTATACCGAGTAAATGTCTCTAGATATGAAAAAATGGCTGCTAAACTGAAGTAAATATAGCTCTACATCTAGCGGTAATATGTAGCGGTACAACTGGCAACACTGCCTACAACCACCCTCTCACCGCCAATGATTATGCTCTGAGGTTTGTATGTTTTGCTTATCTTATCCTGTGTATAAATGTAACCCTTACACATGTTTCTATTAAATAATGACATTAAACAGGATTCATGATTTAAATACAAGGCTAGATATTTATCGGAAGTACGTATTTACCTTCGGAAAGCTAAAATATAATGTTTACACATATGGGATAGGGAGGAGGGAGGGAGGTATAAGAGGTGGACCGATGAAGGGAAGAGAACCCCGATATACGAGATACGTATGCTGCATTTTGTGTTACCACCAATGATAAGCCATTGGGCTTTTGGCAGAAAATGCCAAAAATTATCAGTGATATCCGAGACATGTTTACATACAGTGTTCTCATCGTCCAGCATATTACTGCTTCATATTCATCAGCCAACTTAAAATAGCCCTATATAATATTTAATTATCACTAGAACAATACATTATACCATGTAGGAAGTCTTCTGGAGAAATAGGGCAAATTTAGACAAAAATGCAAGATAAACTAAATCACAAAATAATGTATGCTAGAATAGCATTGACAAATCGCTAGATAGTCACCAGACGCTAAACACTTGTATGTCACTAGAAAACATATGTTGAAGTATCTAGAATAATCTTTAACAATCGAAATATCTGTCCAATTCCTTAAAATAGGGAAACTAACTTGAATATCGCTAGAATTCATCACATCTTGATGTCGCTAGATGGAAATGATATAAGTGATTCGCTGGATTTAGCGGTAGTAGCTACATTGGCAACATCGTACCAAGAACCTTCATTCCGTTATAATGAACAAGGTCAGATTTCGAAACTATTACAATTATTTCAAAGTTCAGAGATCATCAGATTGGTTTGGAAGTTGAAGTACACAATTTCAGTTCCATTAGTTTAACAAACATTTACATAATAAATGATAATATGCTACTTAGAGGGTTTAATAAAGAAGGATTACTTTCCCGATATCGTATAAGCGTACGCAAGCTGTTGTTCTTTTGTTTTGTTTTAAGAACGTCAACAAATGCTTCGTATATTTGGGGTTCTTAGTTATACATTAGAACATATTTATAGTTTGCACACTCTTATAAGTATAAACACTTACTTGTTAAAGAGGAAATACACAAAAGCCCAATTTAGAATGATCGTGAATATATTTATTTTGGCGTATGTTTGGGCTAATTTAAGACTACATTTAGATTGATAGATTTTTTTAACACTCGCCAATGAAATATGATGACTTGCTTACAGATATATACTTAAAGCCCGAATCGGCTTGACTTTAACCAGTTGTTTACTTACTCAACCCTGTGGAGGAGCAGGGTTGAGTTGGCTTGATATTGGACACCCTTTTATGGCATTTGGGTGTGAAATACGACACCATTTCCAGTCTATCGGAGATAATGATGGTAAAGGAAAATGCGGTAGTAGCTTCACATGCGCGTATTGATCACTTTCATGCTATTATGTATGCATACAGAAGTAGCAGGACACATAATTATGTCAAGAGTGAACACCAATAACTTAATCCATACACATTAAAAAAGACGGAAATAATATCGTACATACGAAGTGATGGAATGGGTATGGGGGGAGCGGGTATGATAATGTAAACAGGACAGTTCGTCGCTAGATAGGTGTGTGTGTTTATGATGGTCTTGTGTAGCTATATGTGTGCTTGTTTGAGTGTTGTAATAGGCTACGCATTAGTTATCTCTCTCTCTCTTATTCATCGCTGTCTTCCTTATGATTACGACATACTGTAGGCCTACTAGTGCATGAGAACAGGAAATAGGGAGCCTCGCTCTCTCTCTCACACATGAGAACATAAGTAAACAGGAGTCTGCAGAGAGCCGATTGGCTATAGGACTCGGTAGCCTATTCCACATATCTACAACTCTGTTACTAAACGAATAGAGGCAGATCCCTTACACACCCAGTCTCTCTCTGTCGCTCGTTTGTTTGCACACCGATACAAATGAAGCAGATCCCTTACAAGATGAACATGGGAATCTGCAGAGAGACAAGTGGCCCACAAAAAGCAGATCCCTTTCACATCCAACCCATTTCGTCCATATGACTATCTGATTTTATCTTGAAATTCTCTATTGTTGTTGATCCCACTATAGCACTTGGTAGCCTATTTCACATATCTACGAACGACTCTGTTATGAGAGGCAGATCCCTTACACAGCCAATCTCTCTCTCTTATTTGCACACTGGTACAAAGGAGGCAGATCCTTACACATGCTACCAAGATGAAAATGGGAGTCTGCAGAGAGCCGATTGGCCCACACACGGCAGATCCCTTTCACACCCAATTTATCTCGTCTTATCAAATTTTATGTTGAAGCTCTATTGTTATTGATCCCACTATAGCACTTGGTAGCCTATTCCACATATCTACAACTATTTTACCAAGCGAATAGAGGCAGTCCCGGGTTCAAATCCCGATGTATCAATGGGAAGATATTATTGGGATGGAATTTGTGCTATACCTAGTATCAGTGCATTACCATAAGCCCACCGAAACGTCAATAAAATCCCCTCATTGTTCCCTGATTAAATAGCACTGTATGAATATTCCCATATTCAAAATATGCTATAGGGGTGCAATGCCTGGTGAGTTATCTGCTCAACAGGTGGCGTTGTGTGTGTGTAAATGTGAGAGTCCGAGTGTAGGGGGTGAGACAGTGAAGCACGGGAATGAGGTGGCTTCAGAGATGGGGTCGTTTCGGGCCATGAGTGAGCACCGTGCCTCATGTGAGGGCAAGATGGCAGGTGCTCGTTGTGCTCTATGTGCTTCACATGTCTCACTCCCTAGACTGGAACAAGACCTCACGGGCTTCACTGTTCATTGTAAAGCGGTGAATGTTAAGGCTCTCAGCCTATGCCCGAGAGGAAGTAAGTTGGAATATAGAAAAAAAAAAAAAAAAAAAAAAAAAAAAAAGATCCCTTACACAGCCAATCTCTTTCTCTCTAGCTCTTGTTTGTTTGCACACCGGTACAAATGAGGCAGATCCCTTACACATGCAACCAAGATGAAAATTGGAGTCTGCAGAGAGCCAAGTGGCCCACATAAGGCAGGTCCCTTTCACACTCAACCCATCTCATAAACGTTACCTGTTATTTACACTACTTACTATACACCCATGTTATCATATACCTGCAACCAAAACACAATTGTAAGAAATAGGAACATAAGAAAATGGGAGTCTGTAGAGAGCCAGTTGGCCCACACAAGACATATCCTTTTCACACCCAACCCATCTCATAAAAACTCATTTATCTCTGTCTTCCTTACCGTAAAGTGGGGTAACTTCGTACTGCGGTGATAACTTCGGACATCGGCGATAATAAGTAATTAGCCATTGTCATTATATAATGGAAACGCTTTTTATTGTTTTTTTTTTTTTGGTGGGGTCCGTTTAGAGAAATGGCAAAGGAAGAGCATGTAAAAGTCCTAGGAAACTGACATGAGTATGTGTACACTAAACAAATATTATATATATGACGAAAATATGTACATTTTTCGCTACCATGCCAAACTTCTATCGCCCTGAAGAAATTTGTTTGTATGAATGATCTTGTGACTGATATAATTTTGTAGTAACATTACCAGAGACAACATCCACCAAAGGACATTTGTTACACTTGTATAACGCTCTAGCTAGAACACTATCATTTAGCCGATTGTGTTTAAAAACAAAAATTGCTAACTTCGGACATGGAACAAAACAATCGTTTGTTATTATTTGCCCTATGAAACTCATTCATAATACTTGTCCATCATTAACATGGTGATAAAAGATCAAATAATCATTCTGAGTCCAAAAACCCATAAAAATATGATATGCGAACCGATTTATGTATTTCGGATAATTCTGGATATATAATATATATAAATTAGGAGAGGCATATATCTTGTCCAATTTTTTTTTTATCTGCCGAAAGAAACACCAACAAATACGTTATACCTATACAAATGCTCAAATTCATAAAAGTGTATATGCAGTGATATTATAGTATACATACCTATATATTTTCATTAGGCCTAGTTAATTTTCGAGTTATTGATTAGACAGCATTGGTTATTTTTCCTGCTCAATATTTTCTAAGAGTGAGCTCAATGCCTAACGAGAAGAGATCCAAACAGAATATATGTTAAACATCGTATATATCCCCCTCCTATACTGATTATACAGGCCTAAAAGTATTGACTGTGCATTTTCCACTTAAACATCGGACAGGAATAAGCAGCAATAATAAAATATTTGGGTGGGTGGGTGGGACTCGTTAGCCTTTGGTCCGCAACTCATTTAGGGGAGACAACCTTATACAAATTCGGGTGGATGGGACTCGTCAGCCTTGGTTGGCAACCTGTCTAGGGGAGTAAACCTGATACAAATCCGTACTGCTTACCTAAGGGTAAGGCAGGTTAGTGGATGGATTAGCCGAACACCACTGTAGAAAAATAGTGCTAACAAGATACACAGAGGGCCTCGGAGTCGGACCGATCCTAAATTGAGTGGTCAATCCGGTAAGTCCTACACTAAACTGGCTCGGGTTGTCCCTCTCACAGGGAATTGGTCTGCTTGGGGGCATTCTGTGTATGGCCACCCTTGTAAGGGGAGTAAGGCGTCTGGCAATAGATAGATAGATATAATAAAATATTCATATAAAATAGTAGGAGCCGAAAAATGAATGAAATAAGGCCACGAACGTACGTCCGAAGTTCTTCTCCGTTTGTCCGGAGTTAGCCCAGCTTTCTTGGCAATCATTTTCCATAAGAAATCACCTATGTCCGAAGTTATCCATACATGTCCGAAGTTTTCAACTTTTCAAGCAAACTTCGGACATAATTTAGGATAAGGATAGCTCTCTTATTATGGGGGATAATTTTAGGAGGCTTCCTGGATTATGGCGCACTATCACCATACATCACTTGACCTAGTTAAATCTCTATAATGTGTTTACACTCAGGAGCAACTGTTAAAAAACATCGAAAAATTTCCGAAGTTACCCCATTTTACGGTACATTTATGACATCCTAGTCTCTCTCTCTCTCTCTCTCTCACAAATGAGAACATAAGAAAACCGGAGTCTGCAGAGAACCGATTGGCCCACACATGTCAGATCCCTTTCACACCCAACCCATCCCGCGCTCTCTCTCTCTCTCTCTCATATTTATCGCTATCTTCCTTACATTTACGACATTCTATTCTCTCGCCATACTCCCTCTGTCTCCTTCACAAATGAGAAAATAAAAAAAATAAGAAAACGGGAGTCTCCAGAGCCGATTGACCTACACATAGCATATCCCTTTCACACCCAACCCATCTCGTTCTATCTAATTTCAAGTTGAAGCTCTATTGTTCTTGATCCCATTATAGCACTCGGTAGCCTATTCCACATATCTACAACTCTGTTACTAAACGGATAGAGGCAGATCCCTTTTACAGCCAATCTCTCCCTCTCTCTCTCTCTTGTTTGTTTGCACAATCTGCTCCTTCTGTAGTTTCTCCATGCCCGATAAGTTAAATGATCTTTTGATATCTGTGACACAGCATTTGTATCCAACACAATACCCTGCTTGCAAAACCATCGAACCCCGGACAACGTTGCTTGCAACTTTAATTATTATTATTATTATTACCCAAAAGAAAAGTGTGGCTGCTGAAGAACAAGGAAGTTAGAGATAGGTTTCATAATGACCTGGAGGAAATGAATAGAAATAAGGAAGCTAGGCCTAACGATGTAAATAGTCAATGGAACTTTCTTAAGCATAGCCTTATCGCTGCCACTGACAAAGTCTGTGGGAAAACAAAGGATCACCCCAGGAATAAGACCTCCTGGTGGTGGAACGATGAGGTACAACATGCTGTGAAAGAAAAAAGGAGATGCTTCAAAGCATGGAAGAAGGGAGGCAGCAAGGAGGAATCCCAGGAAGCTAAACGAACTGCCAAAAGAGTTATTTACAATGCTAAAAAAGGCATTAAGGACCTGGTCCTCGAACAAGTGTGTAACACTGACAATCCCAATGAGATCTTCAACCTAGCTAGGCGAGTTAAAAATGACAGTAGGGATATTATAGGTGAACAGTGTGTTAGAAACGATAATGGGAAGATTGTGTATGCAGAAAATGAAATCAGAGAAGCATGGAAGGCACACTATGAACGATTGCTAAATGTAGAGTTTGAATGGGATAAGGAACAGCTTAGTATCGAAAAAACAATATCTGGACCCCTTCCTTTGATAGCACCAGCTGTAGTGAGCGACGCAATCAATAAAATGAAGGACGGTAAAGCTCCAGGGTGCTCTGACATTGTCGCTGAGATGATAAAAGCCTCAGGGGAGACTGGTGTCAACTTAGTCACTGAGTTGATAAACACCATTATTAAAGATGAGAAAATCCCAGAGGATTGGCTCAAAAGTGTAATAGTAAATATATACAAAGGAAAAAGGGGATGCGCTAGATAGAGGAAATTATAGGGGCCTGAAAATGCTTGACAAAATTATGAAGGTCTGTGAGAAAGTCTTTGAGGGTTTGATCAGGCAAAGCATCTCCATTGATGATATGCAGTTTGGTTTTATGCCAGGACGGGGTACAACAGATGCTATCTTCATAGTCAGGCAGATACAGAAAAGATACTTACTAAAAGCAGGGATCTTTACTTTGTGTTTGTAGACCTGGAGAAGGCCTTTGATAGGGTGCCTAGAGATGTTGTGCAGTGGGCTATGAGGAGACTTGGTGTGGAAGAGTGGCTGGTGCGTGTGATAATGAAGATGTATGAGGATTCGCGAAATGCGGTGAGGGTGAAGGGTGTACTGAGTGATGAGTTCGCAGTCTGTGTTGGAGTCCATCAGGGTTCAGTGTTAAGCCCCCTCCTCTTTATTATGGTCCTGGAGGCACTGTTTAGAGTTTTTTAGAGGCGGACTCCCGTTGGAACTGTTTTATGCAGACGATTTAGTCCTAATAGCTGACAGTATGCAAGATGCTGAGGCAAAATTCAGAGAATGGAGAGAGGGCATGGCGAGCAAGGGTTTAAGAGTCAATATTAACAAAACCAAGGTTATGCAATGTAGATTGAGACGAGGCAATGAAAATACGTGTAATGGTAGATGGCCTATATTCTCAATTTCACTCAATAATGCTGGTGTTCCCCAGGGATCAGTTTTGGCCCCAACTCTGTTCCTCATTCATATAAATGATCTCATATCTACCACTCATAATCCAATACATTCCTACGCAGATGACTCAACACTCCACAGTTCCTTCACATTTACCAATTCTTTCACCCAACTCGATCTTATAAATTCAAAAATAAACACTGCAATTTCTCTGAACCAGGACCTTTCTAGAATTAATGAATGGGGACAAAAGAATCTAGTTTCCTTTAGTGCACAGAAAACCAAGTACATTCAATTTTCTAACCGACAGAATCTCACTGACTCCCATATATTTTTTAATGATGTAAATATTCCCACTTCCCCTAGTATTGACACTCTCGGTGTAACAATAACTACTAACTTGAGCTGAACACATTATGTTAGAGGCATTGCTAAGAATGCCTCTAAAAAACTGGGACTCCTGTACAGAGTTCGAGAATTCTTCACTGACGAGCAGTTGGCCGTAATATATAAAAGTCATGTGCGTTCTCAAATGGATTACTGTTCACTTCTGTGGAGTGGAAGTGGAGTGATTGCATTGAGGCAGTTGGACAAAATTCAAAATAAAGCTATTAGATTAATCAATAACCCTGCAATCACACAGGATCTTCCTACATTATCCATACGAAGAAACGTTGCATCCCTTGCATTATTCTACAGATATTTTCACAGCAATTGTTTCGAGGAACTTACTTCAATTGTGCCGCCTCTCCACATCTTTCCCGTAGAACTAGGGCAGCTGAGAGCGCCCATGAATTTACACTTTCTCCTCCACAATGCAGAACTTCTGCTTATCAAAATTAATTTATCCCTAGAACTACTACTCTTTGGAATTCACTTCCCTCGAGTTGCTTTCCACAAACTTACAATCTACAAAAGTTTAAATCCAGTTGTTACAAACATTTTATGAATGGAGGATGCCTTTAGGCACATGGACCTTTTTGTTTTATCTGTGTTTTTCCTTCCTTCATTCATTGTCTCTTAAAAAAAAAAAAAAAAAAAAAAAAAAAGCATACCCATGTGCAGTGTGTGGAAAGGGTGTGGGCGTTAACGCGATTCAATGTAGCATCTGTCGACGCTGGGTGCACCATGGGAATAAGCGCTGTAGTAGAATAAAAGGACCCCTGCCAAAGGATAAGTCACAAATAGAGAAATCTGAGTGCGTAGTGTGCAAAGGCGAGCTTGTCTTAAGTCATGATCTTGTGGCTGTGAATTTTGGAAATGAGTCATTGGAGCAGGTTAACAAGTTTTGTTACCTAGGAGATACCATCTCTGCCGGTGGTGGGGCCGAGGCTGCCACTGTTGCTAGAATTAGGTGTGGCTGGGGGAAGTTCAGATAACTGCTGCCAATCCTGACCATGAAAAGAATGCCTCTCCCCCTGAAGGGAAAGGTGTATGCCTCATGTGTTAGAAGTGCAATGACGTATGCCTCAGAAACATGGGCCGTTAAAGTAGAGGAGGTCAACAGAATGGAACGCAATGAGACGAGAATGGTGAGATGGATGTGTGGGGCCAGGCAACAGGATAGAATAACAAATGTTGAGCTGAGGAGACGTTTAGGTATAAAGAGTATTAGCGAGGTGAAGCGTACAAGTAGACTGGGATAGTATGGACATGTGGAGAGAATGGATGAACAAAATTGGGTGAAAAAATGCAGGTCTGTGGTTGTGGAGGGAGCTGCACCAAGGGGTGGACCGAGGAAGACCTGGGATCGGACTATCGTGCCAATCTCAAATCCAAGAACTTGACAAGTGAAGCAGCTCTTAACAGGGTTGCCTGGAACGCCGCCATTAGGACAAGAGACTGAAACTGCACGTATGTGTGGAACACTCAGTCTTAAAATGTTATGTATGTAATTATATATTATTATTATTAAATGTATCCACAAGTGTACATTGTAAAAAAAGCAAATGTATGAGTAAGATATACAGGAGTTTTTTTTATATATTTTTTGGACACTTTAATTATAATGTTCATACCATGCACAGCGCAGGTATCGGTGTGCTTAATCTATAGTTAATTAATTACAGGTAGGCCAGAAAAAGTGTCCCCTAACCTCTGTAACTCAAAAAGGGCTAGGGTATAATTATGGGCTGTACAATATCACACCAATGCCCGGGCTGGCTCTTACCTGATGGTAGTAGTATTAGCTTGAGTAGTCTAGTCGTTTCATTTACATAATTTAGTGTCAAGACTTTTGGCCTACTTTTCATGAACCGGGTATAGGATTGTAACTATGTATGTTGTTTCCTTCTAGTGTTACCGTCTCGGCTGGTGGTGCTGGACAGTGAGAGTCAACCCATACACGGTGGTGTCATCAGGTCACTCACGGAAGGAGACTCTCTCACATTATACTGTGTTGCTTCGGGAGGTCTGTACTCACTGCTAGCATACAACTATCATTATTTACTTTCGTATTAAGGGGACAGTATTTTTTTTTTTTTTTTGGGGGGGGGGGGTCTATTTAATTATATATTTATTTACTTCTTAGTTTCCTCGCTACACCTTCATCAAACTCAAAAAACACTCCCTAGACCCCCTTTCAAGATAAATTTGTACATTTTTCGATATAAAAATGTCCCGGCTGAATACCAGTTCCTCATTAACTTGCGAGTCTAATAAATTGAAACCTAAGTGGTACAAAATATCTTGATAGTGATATGGAAATGTGACGAAAAGTTTTTAAATCGACAAACTAATGGGGCGAAAATCTTAAAATCTTAACACCAATGAAACTAAACGCGAACGAGAAGGGGACCAGAAAAACCAGCCCATCTCCCCTTAACATTTGATATTGTAGGATATTAATATTTTACTCTGTATACAATTGACTACTACCAGTATACAATTCACTACTACAGTATACAATTCACTACTACAGTATACAATCACTACTACAGTATACAATTCACTACTACAGTATACAATTCACTACTACAGTATACAATTGACTACTACAGTATACAATTCACTACTACAGTATACAATTGACTACTACAGTATACAATTCACTACTACAGTATACAATTCACTACTACAGTATACAATTCACTACTACAGTATACAATTCACTACTACAGTATACAATTGACTACTACAGTATACAATTCACTACTACAGTATACAATTCACTACTACAGTATACAATTCACTACTACAGTATACAATTCACTACTACAGTATACAATTCACTACTACAGTATACAATTGACTACTACAGTATACAATTCACTACTACAGTATACAATTGACTACTACAGTATACAATTGACTACTACAGTATACAATTCACTACTACAGTATACAATTCACTACTACAGTATACAATTCACTACTACAGTATACATTGACTACTACAGTATACAATTCACTACTACAGTATACAATTGACTACTACAGTATACAATTGACTACTACAGTATACAATTGACTACTACAGTATACAATTCACTACTACAGTATACAATTGACTACTACAGTATACAGTTCACTACTACAGTATACAATTCACTACTACAGTATACAATTGACTACTACAGTATACAATTCACTACTACAGTATACAATTGACTACTACAGTATACAATTCACTACTACAGTATACAATTGACTACTACAGTATACAATTCACTACTACAGTATACAATTCACTACTACAGTATACAATTCACTACTACAGTATACAATTCACTACTACAGTATACAATTGACTACTACAGTATACAATTGACTACTACAGTATACAATTCACTACTACAGTATACAATTGACTACTACAGTATACAATTCACTACTACAGTATACAATTCACTACTACAGTATACAATTGACTACTACAGTATACAATTGACTACTACAGTATACAATTGACTACTACAGTATACAATTCACTACTACAGTATACAATTGACTACTACAGTATACAATTCACTACTACAGTATACAATTGACTACTACAGTATACAATTCACTACTACAGTATACAATTGACTACTACAGTATACAATTCACTACTACAGTATACAATTCACTACTACAGTATACAATTCACTACTACAGTATACAATTCACTACTACAGTATACAATTCACTACTACAGTATACAATTCACTACTACAGTATACAATTGACTACTACAGTATACAATTCACTACTACAGTATACAATTCACTACTACAGTATACAATTCACTACTACAGTATACAATTCACTACTACAGTATACAATTCACTACTACAGTATACAATTGACTACTACAGTATACAATTCACTACTACAGTATACAATTGACTACTACAGTATACAATTGACTACTACAGTATACAATTCACTACTACAGTATACAATTGACTACTACAGTATACAATTCACTACTACAGTATACAATTGACTACTACAGTATACAATTCACTACTACAGTATACAATTCATATATCTACTACAGTATACAATTCACTACTACAGTATACAATTCACTACTACAGTATACAATTCACTACTACAGTATACAATTCACTACTACAGTATACAATTCACTACTACAGTATACAATTGACTACTACAGTATACAATTCACTACTACAGTATACAATTGACTACTACAGTATACAATTCACTACTACAGTATACAATTCACTACTACAGTATACAATTCACTACTACAGTATACAATTCACTACTACAGTATACAATTCACTACTACAGTATACAATTGACTACTACAGTATACAATTCACTACTACAGTATACAATTCACTACTACAGTATACAATTCACTACTACAGTATACAATTCACTACTACAGTATACAATTGACTACTACAGTATACAATTCACTACTACAGTATACAATTCACTACTACAGTATACAATTCACTACTACAGTATACAATTGACTACTACAGTATACAATTCACTACTACAGTATACAATTCACTACTACAGTATACAATTCACTACTACAGTATACAATTGACTACTACAGTATACAATTGACTACTACAGTATACAATTGATACTACAGTATACAATTGACTACTACAGTATACAATTCACTACTACAGTATACAATTCACTACTACAGTATACAATTCACTACTACAGTATACAATTCACTACTACAGTATACAATTGACTACTACAGTATACAATTGACTACTACAGTATACAATTGACTACTACAGTATACAATTGACTACTACAGTATACAATTCACTACTACAGTATACAATTGACTACTACAGTATACAATTCACTACTACAGTATACAATTCACTACTACAGTATACAATTCACTACTACAGTATACAATTCACTACTACAGTATACAATTGACTACTACAGTATACAATTGACTACTACAGTATACAATTCACTACTACAGTATACAATTGACTACTACAGTATACAATTCACTACTACAGTATACAATTCACTACTACAGTATACAATTGACTACTACAGTATACAAATTGACTACTACAGTATACAATTGACTACTACAGTATACAATTCACTACTACAGTATACAATTGACTACTACAGTATACAATTCACTACTACAGTATACAATTGACTACTACAGTATACAATTCACTACTACAGTATACAATTGACTACTACAGTATACAATTCACTACTACAGTATACAATTCACTACTTACCAGTATACAATTCACTACTACAGTATACAATTCACTACTACAGTTCACTACTACAGTATACAATTGACTACTACAGTATACAATTCACTACTACAGTATACAATTCACTACTACAGTATACAATTCACTACTACAGTATACAATTGACTACTACAGTATACAATTCACTACTACAGTATACAATTGACTACTACAGTATACAATTCACTACTACAGTATACAATTGACTACTACAGTATACAATTCACTACTACAGTATACAATTGACTACTACAGTATACAATTCACTACTACAGTATACAATTGACTACTACAGTATACAATTCACTACTACAGTATACAATTCACTACTACAGTATACAATTCACTACTACAGTATACAATTCACTACTACAGTATACAATTGACTACTACAGTATACAATTCACTACTACAGTATACAATTCACTACTACAGTATACAATTCACTACTACAGTATACAATTCACTACTACAGTATACAATTCACTACTACAGTATACAATTCACTACTACAGTATACAATTCACTACTACAGTATACAATTCACTACTACAGTATACAATTGACTACTACAGTATACAATTCACTACTACAGTATACAATTCACTACTACAGTATACAATTCACTACTACAGTATACAATTCACTACTACAGTATACAATTGACTACTACAGTATACAATTCACTACTACAGTATACAATTGACTACTACAGTATACAATTCACTACTACAGTATACAATTGACTACTACAGTATACAATTCACTACTACAGTATACAATTCACTACTACAGTATACAATTCACTACTACAGTATACAATTGACTACTACAGTATACAATTCACTACTACAGTATACAATTGAAACTACATATACAATTCCTACAGTATACAATTGACTACTACAGTATACAATTCACTACTACAGTATACAATTCACTACTACAGTATACAATTCACTACTACAGTATACAATTCACTACTACAGTATACAATTCACTACTACAGTATACAATTCACTACTACAGTATACAATTCACTACTACAGTATACAATTCACTACTACAGTATACAATTGACTACTACAGTATACAATTCACTACTACAGTATACAATTCACTACTACAGTATACAATTCACTACTACAGTATACAATTCACTACTACAGTATACAATTCACTACTACAGTATACAATTGACTACTACAGTATACAATTCACTACTACAGTATACAATTGACTACTACAGTATACAATTCACTACTACAGTATACAATTCACTACTACAGTATACAATTCACTACTACAGTATACAATTCACTACTACAGTATACAATTGACTACTACAGTATACAATTCACTACTACAGTATACAATTCACTACTACAGTATACAATTCACTACTACAGTATACAATTCACTACTACAGTATACAATTCACTACTACAGTATACAATTCACTACTACAGTATACAATTGACTACTACAGTATACAATTCACTACTACAGTATACAATTCACTACTACAGTATACAATTCACTACTACAGTATACAATTGACTACTACAGTATACAATTGACTACTACAGTATACAATTGACTACTACAGTATACAATTCACTACTACAGTATACAATTGACTACTACAGTATACAATTCACTACTACAGTATACAATTCACTACTACAGTATACAATTCACTACTACAGTATACAATTGACTACTACAGTATACAATTGACTACTACAGTATACAATTCACTACTACAGTATACAATTGACTACTACAGTATACAATTCACTACTACAGTATACAATTCACTACTACAGTATACAATTCACTACTACAGTATACAATTCACTACTACAGTATACAATTGACTACTACAGTATACAATTGACTACTACAGTATACAATTCACTACTACAGTATACAATTCACTACTACAGTATACAATTCACTACTACAGTATACAATTCACTACTACAGTATACAATTCACTACTACAGTATACAATTGACTACTACAGTATACAATTGACTACTACAGTATACAATTCACTACTACAGTATACAATTGACTACTACAGTATACAATTCACTACTACAGTATACAATTGACTACTACAGTATACAATTCACTACTACAGTATACAATTGACTACTACAGTATACAATTCACTACTACAGTATACAATTGACTACTACAGTATACAATTCACTACTACAGTATACAATTCACTACTACAGTATACAATTCACTACTACAGTATACAATTCACTACTACAGTATACAATTCACTACTACAGTATACAATTCACTACTACAGTATACAATTCACTACTACAGTATACAATTGACTACTACAGTATACAATTCACTACTACAGTATACAATTGACTACTACAGTATACAATTCACTACTACAGTATACAATTGACTACTACAGTATACAATTCACTACTACAGTATACAATTGACTACTACAGTATACAATTCACTACTACAGTATACAATTCACTACTACAGTATACAATTCACTACTACAGTATACAATTCACTACTACAGTATACAATTCACTACTACAGTATACAATTCACTACTACAGTATACAATTGACTACTACAGTATACAATTCACTACTACAGTATACAATTGACTACTACAGTATACAATTCACTACTACAGTATACAATTCACTACTACAGTATACAATTGACTACTACAGTATACAATTGACTACTACAGTATACAATTCACTACTACAGTATACAATTGACTACTACAGTATACAATTCACTACTACAGTATACAATTCACTACTACAGTATACAATTCACTACTACAGTATACAATTCACTACTACAGTATACAATTCACTACTACAGTATACAATTGACTACTACAGTATACAATTCACTACTACAGTATACAATTGACTACTACAGTATACAATTCACTACTACAGTATACAATTGACTACTACAGTATACAATTCACTACTACAGTATACAATTCACTACTACAGTATACAATTGACTACTACAGTATACAATTGACTACTACAGTATACAATTCACTACTACAGTATACAATTGACTACTACAGTATACAATTCACTACTACAGTATACAATTCACTACTACAGTATACAATTCACTACTACAGTATACAATTCACTACTACAGTATACAATTGACTACTACAGTATACAATTCACTACTACAGTATACAATTGACTACTACAGTATACAATTCACTACTACAGTATACAATTGACTACTACAGTATACAATTCACTACTACAGTATACAATTGACTACTACAGTATACAATTCACTACTACAGTATACAATTGACTACTACAGTATACAATTCACTACTACAGTATACAATTGACTACTACAGTATACAATTCACTACTACAGTATACAATTGACTACTACAGTATACAATTCACTACTACAGTATACAATTCACTACTACAGTATACAATTCACTACTACAGTATACAATTGACTACTACAGTATACAATTGACTACTACAGTATACAATTGACTACTACAGTATACAATTCACTACTACAGTATACAATTCACTACTACAGTATACAATTCACTACTACAGTATACAATTCACTACTACAGTATACAATTCACTACTACAGTATACAATTCACTACTACAGTATACAATTGACTACTACAGTATACAATTCACTACTACAGTATACAATTCACTACTACAGTATACAATTCACTACTACAGTATACAATTCACTACTACAGTATACAATTCACTACTACAGTATACAATTCATCAATGACTACTACAGTATACAATTGACTACTACAGTATACAATTGACTACTACAGTATACAATTCACTACTACAGTATACAATTGACTACTACAGTATACAATTCACTACTACAGTATACAATTCACTACTACAGTATACAATTCACTACTACAGTATACAATTGACTACTACAGTATACAATTCACTACTACAGTATACAATTGACTACTACAGTATACAATTCACTACTACAGTATACAATTCACTACTACAGTATACAATTCACTACTACAGTATACAATTGACTACTACAGTATACAATTGACTACTACAGTATACAATTCACTACTACAGTATACAATTCACTACTACAGTATACAATTCACTACTACAGTATACAATTCACTACTACAGTATACAATTCACTACTACAGTATACAATTCACTACTACAGTATACAATTCACTACTACAGTATACAATTGACTACTACAGTATACAATTCACTACTACAGTATACAATTGACTACTACAGTATACAATTCACTACTACAGTATACAATTGACTACTACAGTATACAATTCACTACTACAGTATACAATTGACTACTACAGTATACAATTCACTACTACAGTATACAATTGACTACTACAGTATACAATTCACTACTACAGTATACAATTGACTACTACAGTATACAATTCACTACTACAGTATACAATTGACTACTACAGTATACAATTCACTACTACAGTATACAATTCACTACTACAGTATACAATTGACTACTACAGTATACAATTGACTACTACAGTATACAATTCACTACTACAGTATACAATTCACTACTACAGTATACAATTGACTACTACAGTATACAATTCACTACTACAGTATACAATTCACTACTACAGTATACAATTGACTACTACAGTATACAATTCACTACTACAGTATACAATTGACTACTACAGTATACAATTCACTACTACAGTATACAATTCACTACTACAGTATACAATTCACTACTACAGTATACAATTCACTACTACAGTATACAATTCACTACTACAGTATACAATTCACTACTACAGTATACAATTGACTACTACAGTATACAATTCACTACTACAGTATACAATTGACTACTACAGTATACAATTCACTACTACAGTATACAATTCACTACTACAGTATACAATTCACTACTACAGTATACAATTGACTACTACAGTATACAATTGACTACTACAGTATACAATTGACTACTACAGTATACAATTCACTACTACAGTATACAATTCACTACTACAGTATACAATTCACTACTACAGTATACAATTCACTACTACAGTATACAATTCACTACTACAGTATACAATTCACTACTACAGTATACAATTCACTACTACAGTATACAATTCACTACTACAGTATACAATTCACTACTACAGTATACAATTCACTACTACAGTATACAATTGACTACTACAGTATACAATTCACTACTACAGTATACAATTGACTACTACAGTATACAATTCACTACTACAGTATACAATTGACTACTACAGTATACAATTCACTACTACAGTATACAATTCGACTACTACAGTATACAATTCACTACTACAGTATACAATTCACTACTACAGTATACAATTCACTACTACAGTATACAATTGACTACTACAGTATACAATTCACTACTACAGTATACAATTGACTACTACAGTATACAATTCACTACTACAGTATACAATTGACTACTACAGTATACAATTCACTACTACAGTATACAATTCACTACTACAGTATACAATTGACTACTACAGTATACAATTCACTACTACAGTATACAATTGACTACTACAGTATACAATTCACTACTACAGTATACAATTCACTACTACAGTATACAATTCACTACTACAGTATACAATTGACTACTACAGTATACAATTCACTACTACAGTATACAATTCACTACTACAGTATACAATTCACTACTACAGTATACAATTCACTACTACAGTATACAATTCACTACTACAGTATACAATTCACTACTACAGTATACAATTCACTACTACAGTATACAATTCACTACTACAGTATACAATTCACTACTACAGTATACAATTCACTACTACAGTATACAATTCACTACTACAGTATACAATTCACTACTACAGTATACAATTCACTACTACAGTATACAATTGACTACTACAGTATACAATTCACTACTACAGTATACAATTCACTACTACAGTATACAATTCACTACTACAGTATACAATTCACTACTACAGTATACAATTCACTACTACAGT
>JBAKBP010028739.1:0-28145 GCA_037953745.1 Lithodes maja | reverse complement strand
ATAAACCACTACCATATGGATTATTTTCTTTATATAACACAAACCATATGGATTATTTAATTTATATAAAACACAACCCTATGGATTATTTCTGACTAGAGTATATAAACACAACCATATGGATTATTTTCTTTATATAAACACAACCATATGGATTATTTTCTTTATATAAACACAACCCTATGGATTATTTTCTTTATATAAACACAACCATATGGATTATTTTCTTTATATAAACACAACCCTATGGATTATTTTCTTTATATAAACACAACCATATGGATTATTTTCTTTATATAAACACAACCATATGGATTATTTTCTTTATATAAACACAACCATATGGATTATTTTTGTTATATAAACACAACCATATGGATTATTTTCTTTATATAAACACAACCATATGGATTATTTTCTTTATATAAACACAACCATATGGATTATTTTCTTTATATAAACACAACCATATGGATTATTTTCTTTATATAAACACAACCATATGGATTATTTTCTTTATATAAACACAACCATATGGATTATTTTCTTTATATAAACACAACCATATGGATTATTTTCTTTATATAAACACAACCATATGGATTATTTTCTTTATATAAACACAACCATATGGATTATTTTCCTTATATTAAACACAACCATATGGATTATTTTCTTTATATAAACACAACCATATGGATTATTTTCTTTATATAAACACAACCATATGGATTATTTTCTTTATATAAACACAACCATATGGATTATTTTCTTTATATAAACACAACCATATGGATTATTTTCTTTATATAAACACAACCATATGATTATTTTCTTTATATAAACACAACCATATGGATTATTTTCTTTATAAAAACACAACCATATGGATTATTTTCTTTATATAAACACAACCATATAGATTATTTTCCTTATATTAAACACAACCATATGGATTATTTTCTTTATATAAACACAACCATATGGATTATTTTCTTTATATAAACACAACCATATGGATTATTTTCTTTATAAAACACAACCATATGGATTATTTGCTTTATATAAACACAACCATATGGATTATTTTCTTTATATAAACACAACCATATGGATTATTTTCTTTATAAAAACACAACCATATGGATTATTTTCTTTATATAAACACAACCATATGGATTATTTTCTTTATATAAACACAACCATATGGATTATTTTCTTTATATAAACACAACCATATGGATTATTTTCTTTATATAAACACAACCATATGGATTATTTTCTTTATATAAACACAACCATATGGATTATTTTCTTTATATAAACACAACCATATGGATTATTTTCTTTATATAAACACAACCATATGGATTATTTTCTTTATATAAACACAACCATATAGATTATTTTCCTTATATTAAACACAACCATATGGATTATTTTCTTTATATAAACACAACCATATGGATTATTTTCTTTATATAAACACAACCATATGGATTATTTTCTTTATAAAAACACAACCATATGGATTATTTTCTTTATATAAACACAACCATATGGATTATTTTCTTTATATAAACACAACCATATGGATTATTTTCTTTATAAAAACACAACCATATGGATTATTTGCTTTATATAAACACAACCATATGGATTATTTTCTTTATATAAACACAACCATATGGATTATTTTCCTTATATTAAACACAACCATATGGATTATTTTCTTTATATAAACACAACCATATGGATTATTTTCTTTATAAAAACACAACCATATGGATTATTTTCTTTATAAAAACACAACCATATGGATTATTTTCTTTATATAAACACAACCATATGGATTATTTTCTTTATAAAAACACAACCATATGGATTATTTTCTTTATATAAACACAACCATATGGATTATTTTCTTTATATAAACACCACCATATGGATTATTTTCTGGATGCAATTTGTGTTTTATTAACCCCTTATTTACCGGCAACGTTTTTCGATTTTATTGTAGCTATGGTTAGACGATTTTGTGCAGATTAAGAAGGATCTGTGGTAGTAAAAAGGGTTAAGAGAGACTAATCGAACCAGTTAATGTCTGTAGGCCCTTTTTAAACTGCACTAAAATCGTCTAATAGTAGCCAGAATAAAGTACAAAAGACGTAGCCGGTACAGAAGGGGTTTAACTTGTATCATTGTTGTTCATTTAACCCCTTCGGTACGATGACGCCTTTTTACCTTTGACTCTGGCTATAAAATGAGACGATTTGATGCAGCTTAACCCTTAATTGGCGGCGCGCAACTTATGTCGTGTGAAATAAATATGGACTAAGTGGCGGTTCACAACTTATGTCGTGTGCCATTTTCACCACGTAATGTTGCTGAGAGAGAGAGATGAGTGGTGGGAGGAGCGTAGCAAGCGTATGACTGCTCCAGACCACCGCGGCGGACCTACTGACATGAATCCCACCCTCCCCCACCCTCTCGCACTCGCTACACAGGGAATTATGTAGGGAAAGTACCTAATTACATGGTTTTTGCACTCGTGTTGCGCGATCGTTGCAAGAGAACCAGTGGTCGTACAAGGATGGTTGAGGTGTCATTGGAAAGCTCTGTTTATGCCCTTTCAGGGATAGATACTTGTTTTACGCTCTGGGTCTTATTTAGGCATGAAAATGATCACGTAAACAACCCTATTTAGGGTAAAAACACCCCGCTGGGCGCTACGGTCAAATAGACCACCTAGCCCGCTAAATAAGGGTTAAGGAGGACCTATGGTATTCAGAGGGTTTATCGAGGCCGTATTTACCCCTTCGAGTACTATAGGTAGACTGTAAGCTTAAGAAAATCGTCTAATGGTAACCAGAATAAGATGAAAAAATACGTCATAAAGTATACTGTCGCTACATCTACCAGGAATAAGGTCGTTCGCATCACTCGGGTCAAATACGTGGAAGAATCTAGCGAGGGACTTGAGGGGAGATGGGTAGTTTTTCTAGACCCCCTTCTCCCTCATGTTTACCCCCATTAGTTTTCAGATTTGATGATGTTCGTTCCGTTAGTTTGGCAATTTTGAGACCTTTAGCCTCATTCTGTTGCCAATATTAAGACCTTTTGTGTCATTTAGGTATCGATTTTATTCCTGGCGAGCAATAGCGAGCCTGTAAATTTAGAAGGAACCGGCCTTGAGGCAGAGACATTTTTCTACCTATGAAAGTACAAATTTATCTTGAAAGAGGTCTGGGTTTTTTTTTTTTTTTTTTTTTTTAAGCTTGATTGAGTTCTAGGGAGGAAACGTTAAAAATTATAAAACAAAATATTTAAATGAGGAAATACAGTAAATACGTCCATCCCCCCTTAAGGGGGTTGGGTTTTATTTTTGGCTGAAGTACTTTCCAACCGAAAACTGTACAAATATATCTCGAAGGTGGGATCTTGGGGGTATAGTTTAAAGCTTCATGGGGGTCTACGGAGGAAGTTTGAAAAGAATAATATATGGTACTGTACAAATAGGCAAAACAAAAATAAATTCTAAATATATACATAAACAAAACAAAATATATACATATTAATGAATATATAATTCAAACAAATAGACAACAATCTCCCCTCAAAGTAAGGGGTAGGGTGGAGGGGTTTAGGGTGGTGGGGGGTGACTGATAAGACCTTGAAGTGTGCATGCAGTAGTATATAACCCAGCCTAACTTCAGACTGCTAGCATAACACTCACTGACATGGCTCCTTACTCAACACTTATATTCCTCATAGGTTGGTTATATATATATATACACTAATTGATTGATTGATTGAATTGTATTATATTCCAACAATAATATCATGTTTAGTTATCTATCATTTGTTTATATAGTCAGTACCACATTTGTCTACTTATAAAATCAACTAATATGATTACATACACATATTTCTCCCTTTCAGGAATTTCTGTGGTCACACCAAATCCAAATGTCAACAATACATCGAATAACAGTAAGTATATAGTAAGTTCATAGACCAGGATGTACTAGAAATGTCCACACCAGAATGTACAAATTTATCTCGAATGGGGATCTTGAGGATAATGTACAGTATTAAGCTTGATGGAAGGCTAGGAGGGAAACTCTTTAGATAGAGAGATCGATCGATAGATAGATAGATAGTTAGTTAGTTAATTTTTTATTTCATAAAAGGTTACATGGTAACATTTTACATATATTTATACAGTGTATAACATTTCATCCTACCGCAAGGTGGGTTCATTATTTTGAACATACAGTATCCGTGACTTAATGGCATCTATGTCATTTTCCATCATGCTTTCAATGTTATACTCTGAAAGTAGTACAGACTTGGCTTCGTTAGCCAGGAACAGATCCTCGGACACATTTAACAGGCATTTTCATAAAGATAGATAGATAGATATATAGATAGATAGAGATAGAGATAGAGAGAGAGAGAGATAGATAGACATATATATATATATATATAGCCAATATATATTTATTATTTATTTAATTTTTTTCTCAGCGGCCGCCTGTGACTCGCCGTTCGCAAGCGTGGGCGTGCGGTGCGTGTACGTGGACTTAGTGATTGAGGGTCCGTGGCAGACCATGAGGGACCAATGCTACCAGCTGGGGGGGGACCTCATCACCCTCAACTCTGGGGACTTCTACGCTCAACTCGTTAGCTACATCCACGGCAATGGTAGAGTGGGAGCGAGTGAGTGAGAGAGAGAGAGTGAAAGTGAGTGAGTGAGTGTGATAGTGTGATAGTGAGTGAGTGAGTAAGATGGGGGGAGGGGGGGGAATAGAGAGAGGGGTTGGGTGGGAGGGGGGAATGGGAGGGACTATGGAGAGAGAAAGAAAGTGAGAGTGAGAGTGATAGTGAGTGAGTAAGAGGGGGGAGGGGGTGGGAACTAGAGAGAGGGGTTGAGTGGGGGAGAGACTTTGGGGGAATGGGAAGAACTATGGTGAGAGAAAGAGTGAGTGAGTGAGTGAGTAAGAGGGGGGAAATAGAAGGAAGAGGAGAGAGGGGGGTTGGGTGGGGGAGAGACTGAGGGGGAATGGGAGGGACTATGGTGAGTGAGAGAGAGAGAGATTTGATTTCACTCTTTAATTAAGATAGTATAAGTACATGAATCATATAATTATATACTGTAGGTAGGCTACATAGCAATGGTCTCAAAATGACAAATATGGTTATACGGTCTTCACCCTACATACACACACAGTGATAGAGAGAGAGATATAGATAGATAGATAGATAGATAGATAGATAGATAGATAGACAGAGTGACAGAGTGACAGATAGATAGATAATCCCACACATACCCATAACATAAAATCCACACTCTATAATCTGCGAAATGTCAATAAAGTGCTCCTCCTCATATGGTGTTTATATCCACACTATATAATTCGTTGCAGGTTGGCCGGATCGTGACTACTGGGTGGGGGCTACGGACCAGGGGCACGATGGGGTGTGGTTGTGGGTGGATGGCGCAGCGGTTCAGATGGGCACACCTTTCTGGGCACACGATGGTTGCAGCGGCGATCAGTACCCGACAGGAGAAACCGGCTTGAGCTGTGCTGTATTGGGCTCCGGGACTTATTTATATATGGTCGATAAGCCTTGCACGGAACATTCGGCCTTTCCTATATGTGAAAAGTAGTTACTCATAGGTAGTATTTACACAGATACTCAGACCTCACAGTTCTTGCGATCCCGACTAGGTGGTCCGGCCTTAATACTACTAGAAACAGGGACAGTTTATAGCAGAATAATAGGACAGCAAAGTAGAAGGATCTTTGTAAAACTTGCGTAAGCTAAACCAGAAACCGCACTATATACTGTATAGTGTGGGGTCTCTAGCAATGTACCCACCATAGAAGGGAACTATTGTAGTGCTTGCTGTGTTGTTGCCACTGTTTTTAAATGGGCTGTAAATCTCCACACAATTTGTAAAGGTGTAATTTTTACACCTTTCCATATTGTACATCATTCTATTTTCTTCATTTTACCTGTTACGGCTGCAGATTTAATTATTAACCTTACGTATAATAAAGTTTTTTTATGTATATATTATTCTGTGTTTTCATTCTCCAACGGAGTACCATAAGAATCACGGTAAAAATAATGGCACGATAATATTTTATATATATACAGTATATATATTGTATACATTCAGGTTCGTGCCCTGGTGCGTTGCACAGAAATGTTTTGCTGAGGCTTTTCATGCTCGCCTGTTGCTTGTTACATATCTGTTGTGTATGTCCTCGGGTTATTACTGGGTCTAGGGAACCGCAGTCAAGAAGTCAATGTAATGCTCGGTTCACACATACACGAATTAACATCCCGTCCGGCCCCGACCTCTTAATTCACCTGCAAACGGGCAAGGACGCCGGCAAAATCGCCTATGGTCTGTACAGGGACGTGTGGTGTTGCCAGCACACGGGACGCGGGGCGGGAGGCGGCGAACATTATATGCATGCATAAAATGGTCGGCGTGGGCCGGGGCAACTGCCACAAAACATGTCAGGCCGGGACACCCACGGGACATACACGGGAGCATCGGCGTCTAGACGCCGATAGACTGTGTCTAGACACCGACTGGCGCCGTCTAGATGCCGACGAACGGGATGAGAACGGCGGCAATAAACCGTTGGAAGGAGAGTTGGCGATGTGTCACTGTCGCGTCACGTGAGCTGGTGACACCACACGTCCGTGTACCGACCATAGGCGATTTTGCCGGCGTCCTTGCTCGTTTGTAGGTGAATTAAGGGGTCAGGTCAGGGCAGGTGGGTCACATCTAGGTTGTCTTCTTCTTCGGTTCACTTTGGGGTAAGGTACTGTCTCGTTCTCCATCGTCTCCTTACTTTGATATCAGGTATCGACTCGGTGTCTTGGAAAAGCCGTCTCTCTGCCACTCCAGTCAGGGATTTCGGCAACTCGTTCTCCCAGTACTCAGTTAATTAGTCGAAGTAACTTTTCAGCACCTCTGGAGTGTGGCCATCAGGGATCTCAACTCCTGTACCTCAAGGCATTGGGTTACCCGCGAAGAGTCCACAGGTGGCTGCGGCAAGCAAAAGGCAAGATCGTCCAGATTATTCGCTTTCTTTTGTCTATACATTTATCTTTTTAATACCTTTTTGATCACTTTCGTCCACCTGCATGGTCTTATCCTGCATGGGCAAAAAGAGGGAGTGCCAGTCAACCTGTGTTCTGAGGTCCTTGTGTGGCCAAGCGCCAGCTACCACTCCAGTTTCCAAGTCTAGGCTCATCTTTCTAGACTTCTGTTCCAGCAAAAGTTGGAAGCTTTTGCCTTCTCGAAAAAAGGGACAGGGTGAGTGCTGTGGCCAATCAGATCCTTGCCCGGATGCACACTTTGGTCAATCAGTGGCCTAGGCTGCTTCCAGCTTCTCTTGGGGGATGAGGGTGAGGATCTCCCTCTTACTTGGTTTCAGTTCATTACTACAAAACCCACTTACACGTCAAAAAATACCCTCGCTGTTTCCAACTTACACTAGCATTGTATGATTATTCCCACATTCATATATGTTATGGGTGGCAGTGCCTATAGTAGTATATTATTCTAGTTTTAATTGTTTTTAACTGACAGTAAATTGAATCTCTTTGCAACTGATTTATCGATACTTGATGGACAAATGTGAATCTACTGTGCAACATATTTATCCCAAGTTATCTAAATAAATACCATGGTTCGCTACGAAATCTTCGTAGTAGCCAAGTAAACAATATGCAAACATGGCAATTTACCATCTGCTGAAAACAAATAGCCTATAATATAGTGAGTGAAAAGTTCAATAGGTGGCGCTTGAAAGAGAAGGTTGTCCGAGATTGAGAGACGAGACATCAAGACAATGGCGACGTGGCCTCAAGACGTCAAAGCTACAACGGGCCTTTGGAAGACAACCGGGTGCCATAGGTCTACGAAGGTAAGACTATGACGAGCCAGTTGCAACATTCACCAATCTCGTCATTTGAATTGCAATCCGAAGTAAGACCTCCTGGCAATATTGTGTTGCATGATCGAATCTGCAGGCAATATGGATGATGTCATACGAGAGCTTTTTACGGCAATTTTTGATAAGCAAGTTTTTTCTCGTAATATTTTGAAGCTCTTTCACACTAGCATCGGAAACTAGACTGAAGGTAGATTATGCTAGGTGCCTCATTTATGATAAGACTTTAATGTTGATGATCCCAGACTACAATTGCCCGTAAAAATTGACTGAAAAATCGCTCATGTGACACCAGCTTAAGCCTATCTTGGAGGAAGACTCTAAACATAATTATAGATAGATAGATAGATAGATAGATATATGCAGTCACGGTCCTTGATGCTTATACGTAAATTTTCGAAACTGTTTCAGATTGAATGGAAACAAATATATTTCCTGATATTTGGTTTCCAAAACGTATTCCTGATTAAGAGACCTGTGTTTTGCTAAACTGATTGAGGTTTGTCGTCTCCAGAATCTTTGTAGCACTATTTCTGAACAATAAGCCAAAGTGGTTCTCAGAGTCAAAATGAACAAAGCGAATCTGCTGGATTTCTGCTACCGACCGTGATGGCACTTGCACCACGAGATTTGACGCACTACTCCCCCTAAACGGCTGCCTCCAGGACATTGAACACTGTACTTGATTGCATGCATGTAATCTTTGTCAACTCATAACAAAATGGGCGGGTGCCCAACCCCGAAAAGGGTTGAAATAGGGGAGCTATCCCCCCGCCAAAGGCGGCTTTCTAGGGCCTTTCCTAGCTGATGCTGAGAGGATTGGGTTCTAGTCATGTGGTGATGGGCTGGTCTATCAGAGTGAGAACTGAGCAATCTCTGCCATACCCATAGCTTACTCTGACTGTTCCTTTTACTTATATATTTTCTAGATCTCAAGTGACGGCGTCTCTAACGTGGATTGACCTCCCAATCTACCAAGATTGGAAGCCAAAGCGTCACATTTTTCCCTTGCCCCTCAACTTTCTCTTCATAATTGCTGAGGGGCACAGGGCCCTGGGTGGGGCTTTGGTTTCCCGGGCGTTTCCGCACCCTCCTCAAGCTCCCCGCCATGGAGTGGCTTCGGTCACCCAGGCTTTATTGTGGTCGGCGGGGAGGGTTCTGTGGGGGCACTCGGTTATGGCCTTGGCCTTGCTCGGAGCCTTGGGGCTGTTCGGCCAGGCAGCTTGGGGAACAACAACAACAACAACAACTCATAACAATATTTCCCTTCTCTTAAAACACAGTTATTAACCCTATTGAGGATACATAAACAATCATTGTAAGTTATGTGTAGTATATTTAATTATAATACATTACATCATCACAGAATAGGAGCATGCAACGGTGGGTATTTTTAAAATCATGAATATATTTAAGATGAATTTGTCTTACGTTGAGCAAATGTGGCATACAACATTGGGCTTTCAGAATTATAGGCACACCTTTATGAAAATTATTTGGTAAGAATATACACATCAGAAGTTTTTGTTTTCATATTTTATTTTTGTAAGTTACAATCACAGTAAATAAACAATACAGGAATCTTTAATGAGGGCATATATTATTGTCCCACAAATACATACAAGACAATCCACAAGAAGGCATAAGTACAAAATCCTTAAGGGGAGAATCAATTTTGTATTATAAATTTATTATCTTCTTTTCTTTTCTTTTTCCTCTTAGTTTACATCCTAGACTTCCATCAGGCTTTAGAAAAATATCCCAAAGACCCCCCTTCGAGATACATTTGTGCATTTTTCAGTAGAAAAATGCCCTGACCATAAGCCAGTTACTTTTAAATTGCAGGCTCGTTATCGCTCGCCAGGAAAAATTCACCCCAAAATGGCACAAAAGGTCTTAAAAATTTACCATGAATTAGGGCGAAAGGTCTTAAAATGCCAAACTAATGGGGCAAACATCTTAAATTCACAAAACTAATGTGGCTAATCATGAGGGAGAAAGGGATCCAGTAAGAAAACCGGTCACATAAAATAATCTACTTCCAATATATAGTCTGTTTTTCCAGCTGATGGTAACTCGCTATCTCGCCATCCTGATTACTCGGCTATTACTAAGATTTTGTGGCGAAATAATGTGTTAAATTGTGAAAACTTGGCAATAATAGGACTCGGAGACAAATAATATGACGCCGAGACATAGCAGTATCATATTATTTTTCAATTAAGAATCAAGAAATCAGATGCTAAGGGATTCAATTTATCATCAACTGGACTCTAGGTGCCAATACCAGTGCAAAATAGTCTCAAAATGCCGCCAGAATATAGCTATGGATCAAAAGTTGACAAAATCTCTCGCGTGATACCCCCTTTACAATTCACAAATCGGCGAAGCGGACTCTTGGTCACAGAACCAGTCGTTAAAGTAGAAGTGAAAGAATACAAAATCTCCTGTGTGATACCCCATTTACAATTCACAAATCGGCGAAGCAGATTCTTGGTCACAGAACCAGTCGTTGAAGTAGAGGTGGAAGAAATTATCGAGGTAGACACAGTCCCGCCCCTGGACACCGGTGGGGCGCTGGACCACGGGGTTACACTCATTGGTGGCCCAGAAGGGGGTGCCCATTTGGACTGGAGACCCATCCACCCATAACCATACCCCGTCGTGGCCTGCGTCAGTAGCACCAATCCAGTACTGCTGCACGGGGAGGCCTGGTAGTCCACAGGAAGGGGGTTAGATCCAGAAAAAATGGTGCACAGAGTTATATTGTGAAATCCTTATCTTCGAAGTGTGTAGATTAATGATTTTTCATATTTGTTTTCACCAACCCACCAATTAATTTACAAATAAACCTAGTTAATGTAAAACTGACACCCTTGAGCATTTTGAGAGATCAATTATAATATTGTATTTTTCGTTATTCTATATCCACCTGTCATTAACAGCCTCAACACTTTGAGGAATGTTATTGTTAAAGGGGTATTTATATGAATGTTTGTATAATGATATATGTTCCACATTCTGTTTTAACCCTTCCTTATTCATATACAGTATAAGCAACTATCACACAAGCACTTTTATCATACATGTTCAAGGGCCAACATTTTTCCAGCAATATTCTGGATAGATTAACTTGGGTAAAAGAATTCTCACATAAAGGTTTAACTCATAAGAGATGCCAATATGAATCGAGGGAAAAAGTGCTCGTGTGATACCGGCTTTACGCCCGTACCGTTGCCATTGATGTATCGAATGAGGTCTGCGAAGAAGTCCCCCGAGTCCACTTTGGCCAGCTCACCTCCTAAGCCATGACATAGGTCACTAGAGGCCTGCCAGGTCCCCAGGTCGAGGATGTCCACGTAGATGCACCGACCGCCCACCTCTACAAACGGGAGGTCGCAGTCCGCCTCTGGTAGCCCAACAGTTAGGTATTATTTCTAGCATCGTCTTAGCATCGACTTTATGCATTATTATGTTTTTTCCACCAACCAACTTCACCTCTAAACTCATTTAATGAAATCAACAAATACATATGGCACTCCAGGGAAGGGATTCGAACCTAGGATACTCACATCAAAATTCCGCGCACTTGTGTATTACGCTATCAAGACAGTTAACATCTTAGGAAGGATGTGTACCAAATGAAAGGCCATCATACATCCTTCCTAAGCTTCATAAAATCGCCTAAATGTAACTAGAATAATATTAACAAGACTTCGCCGGTACAGAAGGGGTTAATCATGATATTCGCATATGCAGCAGAATAGTGTAATCCAAAATCTAACTTTTCTGCCGCCTCTTGAGGGGCAGGATGGCAACAAAGTGGCACCTGTCATCAACCTCTTCAAACTAGAGGTTGTAGTTGGCATCTGGTAGCCCAATGGTGTAAGGAGTCTTCAGCAAGTTCAGTGAGTGAAAAACATCATCACATTATGATCTGTAGACCTGAACGTGATTGAAGGACCCATTCAAAAGGTTCTATCAGCTTTATATTGTGGGATAATTTCTTCTCCTCGCTCTCAATCCCGCACTCAGTCCTCTTTCTGGCCCAATTAGCACAGATTTGTCAGCCAGCATTATGTATCGAATGGCACTACGAATCGTGGCCTTCTTTTGATACATTCATAGATTGAGGGGGGGGGGGGGCTGTTTGAGTCTTCGTGGCTTTTGGCTGGTGTTCTCTCTGTCTTTGGGTGTTCTGGGTGACTTAATATTAATACTATCACTCAAACTTAAAATTAATAAGATTCGGAAGTTTGCTATGCACTAGAGTCTAGACTATTTATTTAATTACCGTAATTAATTAATGTATACAAACAAAAATAGGTTAACTGTAGATAAATAGATATAAATTGATAGTGAAAAATCGCAGTCTTTCAAAAATAATACAAAGCTATATCTACCCAATAAGTAAAGGGGATTAATTGTATAATAAGTAGTAAATTATAAAACCATGAGGATTGATTGGTAAAGCTTAAAAGCCATGAAAAACAATGTACAGTATTACAGATCTTAAACTTCACTTACTTTCAGAAAATGTTGAATTATCTTTAAATCCATTCACCAGAGCAGAAACACCTGCAAAATATAAGGATGTATACGATTCATATTCTACTAATAGAATATCATTATAGCCAAAACAATGCCAGGTATTCAAACGTTTTCCAATGACACAACTCGAATATATGTATAATGTAATGAGAAACACTAATAGCCTTATAGCCAAAACAATGCCTGATATCAAACGTTTTCCAATGACACAACTCGACTATATACTATAATGAAAAATACTAATAGCCTTTCACAGATCTATACTATGAATAAGGGTTTTAAAACAATAAAGATACTAATGGGATCTTCCTGTATTATTAATTATAAGCTTGATGGAGGTCTAGGGAGGAAACTAAAATGGATAAATATATAAATTAATTAATTAAAAAAATATATCCCGTAAACTCTCTCAACCACATGACTCCAATTTTGTTTATCAGCACGCAATTTTATCCAGCTTAGGATTTCTTGGCATCAAAGGGTTAAAGGCAATATCAATTAACCCTCCAACTCTTACATGTTCTTGCTTGGTTGAATAAAATAATCTGAGGGTAACTATAATAAACCAAAAGCTGGCATCATTCGATTGAAAAGGATTAACCTCTTCAAATACGAGGACGCATTACTGTTCTTATTTCTGGCTTTCAGTAGACGATTATATTCAGATTAGGAAAGAGTATGTGGAGATCAGAGGTTTAATTGGGCCAGTCTTCATACCCTTTCAACAACCACAGATCCTTCCTAAGCTGTATAAAATCGTCTCATGGTAGCCAGAATACACTGTCAGAACGCACCATACTCCTCAAGGCGATAACATATAAATATATATAGTAATGGAACTAACCCAGCAACAGGGCAACCCTCCAACACCCGAGCATGGCGGTGATGTGAAGGATGGTGTGGTATTGGTGTTGTTCTGTCCTGTCCTGTTCTGTTCCGTTCCGTTCCGTTCTGTTATGTTATGTTCTGTTCTGCTCCGTTCTGTTATGTTCTGTTCTGCTCCGTTCTGTTTTGTTATGTTCTGCTCCGTTCTGTTCTGTTCTGCTCTGTTCTGTTCTGTTCTGTTCGGTTTAGTTCAGTCACCGGCGTTTGAGAAGGCAGGTAATTAGCGGTCGTTTTCTATAAGGGTATATGATTATGTTATAAGGCGGACATTTAGTCGGGGGACACCTCGACGACGTATACAGACTAATAACACACGCAACAAAGCCACTCCAACAGCTTCCTCTCTCTCCAAGCCCCCTTCTCCCCTCTCTACAGTCTGTTCAGAAAATAATTCATGTACACTCCCACAGGTGCTTCTTAATCTGAATACAATCGTCTAATGATAATCAAAATAAAGGATTGGGTCAAAGTAAACTCATCACTTTAACCCCTTCAATACCGGCGACGTCTTATTCAATATACTCTGGCCAATATTTGTCTATTATATTTCAGCTTAGGAAGGACGTCTAGCAATTAAAAGGCTACAGACTATCTCAATTAACCCCTTCTGTACCGGCGACGTCCTTCTAACTTGAGTTTGGCTACTATTAGAAGACTTCATTTAGCTTCAAAAGGGCCTCCAGCTATTAACCAGCTTCGAACTATCTCATTTAACCCTTTTCACAACCTCAGATCATTCTTAAACTGCATAAAATCGTAAATATAGAGCTCGAATAAAACTGAAAAGAAGTCGCCGGTACAGAAGGGGTTAATCCTAGTAGCCTCCCTATATCCTTCCTAAGCTTCATAAAATCGGTTAATCCTACTAACTTCTCTATATCCTTCCTAAGCTTCATAAAATCGGTTAATCCTACTAGCTTCTCTATGTCCTTCCTAAGCTTCATAAAATCGGTTAATCCTACTAGCTTCTCTATATCCTTCCTAAGCTTCATAAAATCGGTTAATCCTACTAGCTTCTCTATATCCTTCCTAAGCTTCATAAAATCGGTTAATCCTACTAGCTTCTCTATATCCTTCCTAAGCTTCATAAAATCGTCTAAATGTAGCTGGAATCCAAAATATAAAAGACGGCCCCGGTACTGGAAGAGGTGATTAATATACGTGCAGAATATCTGTTGTCTGAGATCTGGTGAAGGGATGTGGTGTTCCTCGTCTTATAAAGTATATATACCCAGAAACGCTAGAGACCCTTCGGCATAGTGAGATTGGGCAACAGATACACACTCACACACACACACCTAATTATATACATACACACACACACATTCCTACATACTCAATCTCACTCTCACTCTCATGCTCTCTCTCTCTCTCTCTCTCTCTCTCTCATAACATCCAACTCTAATACTCTTAAGGTGTTTTATGTAAATGCTCGTAGCATACGCAATAAATTTTCAGATCTAGAGGAAATCGTGTTTACAGAACATTATGATATAATCGGCATTACAGAATCTTGGTTAAATACGGAAGACAGAGACTTTTTAGCCGAATATACGCTTCCTGGTTATACAATGTTTGAGAAAAGTCGGATCAATAGAAATGGAGGAGTTCTGTTTTTTATAAAGGAAAGTCTTAATCCCGTCTTAATGTCAAAACCTCAAATTGCGAATATAGACATATCTTACGTACTATTAAATAATAAACGAGGAACTAAAATAACACTAGCTTTATTATACAGACCCCCAGCTCAATCAGTGCAAACTGACAGTGAAATTTATGAACAAATTGCAGAAATAACTAACATACAAGATACCGTAATTCTTGGCGATTTCAACTTACCTGTGACTAAATGGGGCGATATTCTTACTTCACACTCTGGACACGACCTCTATGCTAACTTGCAAGAGAGTAAACTTTTTCAATTTGTACAATCTCCGACCCGTGGTAATAATGTGCTTGACCTTGTACTCGCAACAAAAGAAGAATTAATAGAGAATTTGAATGTTGGTGATGAATTCAGTAACAGCGACCATCGTACGATAACTTTCACTTTAAAGTTTACTAGTAACAAATCAAATAGCAGCATTGAGAAAGTCCCTAATTTCAAGAAAGCAAATGTTCATAAACTTAAATCAAAGCTTAAAGAAACTGACTGGAGCTTTCTGACTAACAATAATGACATAAATACATCTTGGGAGTGTTTCACAACCACTTACCTTAACCCTTAACTGGCGGCGCGCAACATATGTCGAGTGAAAGAAATTTGGACTATGTGGCGGCTCACAACATAAGTCGTGTGCCATTTTCAGCACGTAATGTTGCTGAGAGAGAGAGATAAGTGGTGGCAGGAGAGTAGCGAGCGTATGACTGCTCCAGACCACCGCGGTGGACCAACTGACATGAATCCCACCCTCCTCCACCCTCTCACACTCGCTACACAGTGAATTATGTAGGGAAAGTACCGAATTACATGGTTTTTGCAATCGTGTTGCGCGATTGTTGCAAGAAAACTAGCGGTCGTACAAGGATCATTGGGGTGTCATTGGAAAGCTCTGTTTATGCCCTTTCAGGGATAGATACTTCTTTTACGCTCTGGGTCTTATTTAGGCATGAAAATGATCACGTAAACAACCCTATTTTGGGTAAAAACACCTCGCTGGGCGGTACATATTAATTACCGCCTAGGCCGCTCGTTAGGTGTTAAAGGTGGGGGCTCATGGGTTGAGATAAACATGGAATGATAATCGCCAAGCTGTACATAATTATCTTGCAAAATGCAATGGCACTGAAATAATTATTAACAATGGTATAAAGGATTTTGTGGATCGTCTATACCGGGCCTGTGACGTCACAAGAGTGTAAGTCCACCATCCAGTCTAGGCTAAGGATACTGGTGTGACGTCACTATGACGTCACAGGCCCGGTATAGACGATCCGCAAAATCCTTTATACCATTGTTAATAATTATTTCAGTGACATTGCATTTTACAAGATAATTATATGCAGGTTGACGATTATTTGTCCATGTTTACCTCAACCCATGAGCCCCCACCTTTAAGGCAGTGCAAGACTGCATACCATCAAAAATACGGCGTCCAAGCCATAATGATAAGCCCAAATGGTGGAATAAAGATATTTCAGACTGTCTGCTTGCTAACAAATTTGCTAATGATAGATTAAAATCCTCACAAAATGACGAAGAACGGGTGAAATTTGTAGAGCTACGACGCAAAGCCAAAAAGTTAATTAAGCAAAGTAAAAAGACCCTGGAATTACATGTTGCGAATCAAAGTAAAACAAACCCTAAAGAATTCTATAGTTATATCAGAAAGAAAAAAGTAGTTACTTCAACTGTTGGACCGTTAGTCGATGAAAATGGAGAATACACCAAAGACGAAGTACAAATGAGTAATGCCCTCAATACCTTCTTTGCATCAGTTTTTACAACCGAAGACCTCAGTGATATCCCTACACCATCGCCGATTCAGATTGATAATTCAGATGTTCTAAGCAATATCACCGTTACAGAGAGAGAAGTATATATTGAATTGTTTAGATAAACTCAAGGTAAATAAAATGCCTGGACCTGATACAATCTCGCCTAGAGTTCTAAAGGAAGCTAAGGATGAGCTCTCCAAACCACTGACATTGCTATTCAATGAATCCTTGCAGTCTGGGACTATGCCTGATCAGTGGAAGCTAGCCAACGTAACACCGATATTCAAAAAAGGCAGCAAATCCCTACCCAGTAACTATCGTCCAATTAGCTTAACCTCAATTGTATGTAAAATGCTAGAAACGGTCATAAGAGACAGACTCGTAAATCACTTAGAGGCAAATAACTTAAAGATACTCAACACGGCTTTCGTAAAAAACGTTCCTGTTTAACAAACCTCTTAGACTTCTTCCACGATATCCTCAACCTCTACGATGAGAGTAAAGCTGTAGATATTATATACCTTGATTTTCAAAAGGCCTTTGACAAAGTTCCCCATAAACGTTTACTGCTAAAACTAAAAGCGCATGGAATACAAGACGGTGTGTTGAAATGGATAGAAAATTGGCTCAGCGACAGAAAGCAAAGAGTAGTCATAAACGGTAAGGCATCTAAATGGACCAATGTAAGTAGCGGGGTACCCCAGGGATCGGTACTAGGACCAATTCTCTTTCTAATTTACATCAACGACATAGATGAGGGTCTCACCTGTACAATCTCAAAATTTGCTGACGATACAAAAATTGCGAATAGCGTACTCTCAAAAGAACAAGTTGACGATATGCAACACAATCTAGATAAATTATCATGTTGGGCCCAAATTTGGGAAATGAGTTTCAATGCGGATAAATGTAAAGTACTACATATCGGATACCTAAATGAGAAAGCAAACTATTCGATGAATGGCACTCAGCTTAAGAATGTAAACAGAGAAACCGATCTGGGAGTAACAATATCGAGTAACCTAAAACCGAGTCAACAATGTTCAGAAGTTGTTAAGAAGGCAAACAAAATAATTGGCTTTATAGGCAGGTCATTTGAGCATAAATCCAAAGAAGTTATCCTAACCCTTTACAATTCCTTAGTCCACCCTCTTCTGGAATACTGCGTTCAATCCTGGTGCCCTTATTACCAAAAAGATATAAACAAGCTAGAACGAGTTCAACGTAGAGTTACCAAAATGATACCTAGCCTAAAGAACAAACCATACGAAGAGCGTCTTAGAGAATTAAATCTATTTCCTTTAACCCAGCGCAGATTAACAGATGACTTAATTCAAGTGTTCAAAATCATCAAAGGCATCGACAATATGAACTGTAGTAAGTACTTCACTATCGACCAATCTAATTACACGCGGGGAAACGGTTGCAAAATTATTGGTAAATCTTTTAACTCACACGAATCTAAGAATTTCTTCTTCAATCGAGTTGTCAACTTGTGGAATGGGCTTCCCCGAGACGTTATAGACTGCAGCACCGTTGATTCATTTAAACTCCGCGTAGACAAATATCTCGCATCAAACCCGCGACTGACTGCGTTTGTAAATGAATAACTTTATTTTATCCCCCCCTCAGTTACTAACCCATCTGTTCCCTACTAACTTCCTAATCCTGCCACGGACATTAGTTCCAGGGCAGTAGTTCCCTTTCCAATGTTCCCTTACCCACTCTAAACCACTGTTTGGACACTTGATCCTCAGTGTTTTGGAGGACAAGCAGCCTAGAAGAGTCACTAGACCTGTTGTTGCTTGATTTCCTTTGTACTCCTTTGTACTCTCTCTCTCTCTCTCACTCACTTCCACATGTATTCTTCCCATGAATGAGTGAGATAAGAAATACTGACTAATTTGATAAGCTGGTGCGCAGTAGATATGAGGTGCTTTATTCACACACACACACACACACACACACACACACACACACACACACACACACACACACACACACACACAGGCACAGGCACACACACACACACACACACACACATGCTTCTCGGGATTTGCTTTTCGTGAGTTAATGAACCATTTGATACTTTAATTGATAAAATTACCATTTGCTACATATCGTGTTTTACATTAAATCCAAACTTCGTATCATATATATATATAAAATAAAATAAGGGGGTGTTATTTCTGGACCCCCTTCTCCCTCATGCTTAGCCCTATTAGTTTTGAGAAATTAAGACGTTCACCCCATTAGTTTACTGATTTTAAGACCTTTTACCCAAATTATTTGTCAATTTTAAGACCTTTTCTACCATTTATGTGTCGATTTTTTTCCTGGCGAGTGATAGCAAGCCTGTAATTTAAGAGGAATCTGCCTAAATATACCTGTTCAAACGTACACTCCTGGTAGAGATAAAGGTGTTTTACTAATAATAATCTAATTTATTAATTACACTCTCAACACCAAACACCACCCAATGAAATGAATGAAAGCATATGATCCACCCGGGATTCGAACCTGGGTTACCACATACAGATCTCAAACACTCAAACCATCACACCATCAAGACAGTTAAAGGTTAAGTACATGACTACGATTATTATATACATTTATCGAATATTGGATAACAATCTAATCATGTACTCAAACCCAACTGCACACTGAATAGCCTAATAAGTAACACCACGTTCTTGACATTAATCATCAATAACAAACCCCAATGTACTTAAAATAAACTAATGAATGCATATGGTCCTCCTGGAATAGCCTAATAACAGACATGCAGAACAGTTTATCGGCCAATTCACTTCTGACATTTTTCAAAACTAATTATTATACCAGGAAATCTGCCATACTTTGGGAGACAGCCAGATGCTTAGATAACAAAAAAAAAAAATATATATATATATATATATATATATATATACATATAAAACAAATTATATATACCGGTACTGTATATATATATATATATATATATATATATATATATATATATATATACTGTATATGTATATACCGGGTATATATATATATACAGTAGACAGTATATAAGAACATAAGAACATAAGAAAATGGGAGTCTGCAAAAAGCCGATCGGCCCATACAAGGCAGATCCCTGTCACACCCAACCCCAATTACAAGGCCCAATTATAGGCCCAACTCACTAATAACTTGAGTACTGACCCCACCAAAACGGTCAGAGATTAACACAAGATAACGGGGGTCTGCTGAGCGCCGAATGGCCCACGCCTGGTAGATTCCCCTCACACCCAACCCATCTCGTCCATATGCCTATCTAATTTTATCTTAAAGCTCCCTATCGTTCTTGATCCCACTATATCACTTGGTAGCCTATTCCACCCATCTACAACTCTGTTACCAAACCAATATTTGCCTATATCTTTTCTGAAAGGAAATGTATCTAATTTATAACCATTTGTTCGAGTTCTTTCGCTATCACTGAGCTTCAGTAAATTTTTCATGTCTCCTTTATTTACCCCACTGAACCACTTGAACACTTCTATCATAATATCCCCTCTAACTCTGCGTCTTTCTAACGAATGTAAGCCTAATTTGTTCAACCTTTCTTCATATGGTAGATTTCTAATATTATGAATCATTTTTGTCATTCTTCAATGTACTCTCTCCAAGGAAACTATATCCATTCTGTAATAAGGACACCAAAATTGGACAGCATAATCCATATGAGGTCTCACTAATGACAAGTAAAGTTTCAAGATAACATCGGCAGTTCTGTTACTCACACTCCTCGAGATGAACCCCAGAATCCTGTTTGCCTTGTTACGTACGCTTATACACTGTTTTCTAGGTTTCAAATCGTTGCTAACAAACACACCCAAATCTTCCTCGCAGTCTGAGTTTCCAAATTCAGCATTAGCTAGTGTATATTTTGCATTAGTATTCGTCTTCCCTATCTTTAATACCTTGCATTTGTCAATGTTAAAATTCATCTGCCACTTTACTGACCATTCGTGTAAGGTATCTAGATCCCTTTGGAGGCACTCTATGTCGCTATCTGAATCTATTGGTCTCCCTATTTTGGTATCGTCTGCGAATTTAGTTATCCTACTAGTTATACCTAAATCAAGGTCATTTATGAATATGATAAATAACAGAGGACCCAATACAGATCCCTGGGGGACACCACTCTTGACTGATCCCCACTCTGACTTAGTACCATTTATGCTGACTCTCTGCTTCCTACCAATTAGCCATGACCTAATCCATCCTAACAACGCCCCACCTATTCCATGCGCCTCAACCTTTCTCATCAATCTCTCATGAGGGACTCTGTCGAAAGCTTTACTGAAATCTAAATATATTATATCATATGATTTGTCATTATCTACTGCTTCATATACCTCTGAGAAAAAGCTAAGCAAATTAGTAAGGCAAGAACGTCCCTGAGTGAATCCATGCTGAGAAGAATTGATTAAGTTAAATGTTTCTAAGTGGTTTCTCATTTTCCTAGCAATAATTGACTCTAGTAGCTTTCCTATGATTGAAGTGAGACTAATGGGACGATAATTTGATGCTATGGATTTATCACCTTTTTTGAAGATCGGAACTACATTTGCAAGCTTCCAAGCTTCTGGAACTATACCTGTTTCTAATGACTTGTTAAAAGAAATGTTAATGGGTAACTTAACTCATCTCTGCATTCTTTTAATCTCTAGCATATACCTCATCAGGACCAGGTGATTTCTGATGCTTCAGTCTGTCAATTTCCTTAAGCACATAATTTCTACTTATAGTAACCGTACTTAACCTATTTTCTATACTATCGCTATATACCTTACTGACTTCTGGAATCTGTGCCAAATTTCCATTCGTGAAAACGGATAGAAACTGACTATTTAATGTACTGCACATTTCTAAATCATTTTCTGTCATTTCTCCTATCGAAGTTTTAGGGGGGGCCTATTACATTTCTAACTTTAGATTTGTATAGTTGGTATAAAGCTTTAGGGTTATTTTTTGAGTCGTTGGCTATCCTTATTTCATAATTTATTTTTGCTGTCCTAATTTCCTTTTTGACCTGTCTTGATAGAGTCTGATAGTAAATAAGTAGGTGAGTTTTGCCTTTCTTAATTTTTCTATATATTCCTTTCCTTTTTCCTATAATATCTATTAGTTTATTATTCATCCATTTTGGTTGGTTCTGTATCGATCTAAATCATCTTTTGGGGATATATTTATTTTGCGCATTGTGAAGTGAAGAAATAAACTGTTCATATGTAGCTGTCAAGCTTAACTCTGGCTTATCCTGACTTAACTTAATTGTTTAACAATGGTCCACCCTGAAGGCTCTTCTTATCCCACCATATATACCATATATACCATATATATATATGACACTAAGCCGCTTGACATAGTAAAAGCGGTATCACACAAGCGAATTTTCTATCAATTTGTATGGGCAATTGTAGTTGGAAAGCTTCAAAGAAAAAGATCGGCAAGAATTAAACTAGCTAACATAATCTACCTTCGATCAAGGTGATGTTAGATGATTCCTGGTAACATTTGACGATCATCTATAGCTAAAGAAAGACCTCTAATATTCAAAGGGGTAAAACATGGCTCAATTATCCATTTAATTTCCACAGACCCTTTCTATGCTCAATAAAATATCTAATAATAGCCAGGACAAAAGTAAAGAATACGCCATGGTCTACTGAAAGTGTTAAGAAATGCTAGGGTCTAGTAGTAATGTGTAAGTAATACAACAACAAGAGAATTAGGCTTTCTTTATTGAAATTCCGACTTCAGATTAATCAATTCTCAATAATGTTCATACTGTATTAATGAAAAAATAGATAAATAATATAGTAAATAAATAAACTGATCACAACAAACACACACACACACACACACACACACACACACACACACACACACACACACACACACACACACACACATCAATATTCACCGTGTAACCAGAAACGCCAACCACCACATCCCACACATGAACAAAAAATACACCCAAATTATTTATATATTTACGTATTCATTTATCAAACCAACACAGTAATATGTTTAGCGTGCAACAATATTTTTAGCGTGCAACAATACATATATATTGTTGATTCAGCCGGTAGGGGGGAGATAGTCGCTTTTTCTGGACCCCCTTCTCCCTCGTGTGTAGCCTCAATAACGAGCCTGTATTTTAGGAGGAACCGAAAAATGTACAAATTGTTCTAAAAAAAGGAGTCTCGGGGTTTTATATTGATGATCTATCTATCTCTCTATTGCCTGACGCCGTGATCCCCGAAGGGGTGATGATGATGATTGTTATTATTATTATTTTTATTTTTATTTGTTTAGATTGATAAGAGGTCTCTAGGGAGCAAAATATAGAATATAAAATCAGCGAATATACGACTACATGATACAAAATATACGACTACATGATACAAAAATAATAAAAAAAAAAATTAACCACCTTAGTCATGATTTCTAGCGTACAACAATAAATGGCCACCTCTTCTAGGGAATTACGGCGTCTGGCAAAACAAATAAATAAATAAATAAATAAATATCTTGTTGATTCTGCCGTTAATCTGGCCGTGGTGGATACAAATATTTGACATAGTGATAAAGGCTTTTTTCTCTCTCTCTTTTATAATTTCTTTTTTCTGGGCCCCCTCCTCCTCCATACTTAGCCATTATTAAGTTGAAAATTATATTATATATATATATATATATATATATATATATATATATATATATATATATATATATGCTCACTTTCGCTCACCAGGAACAAAAATAACACTGAAGTGGCACAAAAGATTTTTAAATTGACATGGGCCGTAATGTCTTAAAGTCGCCAATCCTCTTAAAGCCTCCAAACAAGTGGTGCTAAACATGAGGGATAAGGGGGTTCAGAATACTCCCCCCCCTCCTCCCCTCCTCCCGTTTAACTAGTACGGAACGATTGCATACGAAATGTTTCATAGACTCGAAAAGTCTGAAAATCGCCAAACTAATGTGGGGCGAACGTAATAAAATCTCAAAACTAATGGGGCTAAACATGAGGGAGAAGGGGAACCAGAAACAACCCCCTTAACCCCCCTTTACCGGAGACGTCTTTTTAAATTTTATTCTAGTTATTTTTAGAGGATTTTGTGCAGTTTAAGAAGGATCTGTGGTAGTACAAAGGGTTAAGTGAGATAGTTCGAAGCCTGTTGATTGCCAGAAGCCCTTTTTAAACTAATTAAAATCGTCTAATAGTAGCCAGATTAAAGTTAGAAGGACGGCGCCGGCTCGTTGATTCAGCCGGTAAGGGGGAGGTACTCGCTTTTTCTGGAACCCCTTCTCCCTCATGTTTAGCATATTAGTTTTGAGATTTCAAGACGTTCGTTCCGTTAGTTTGGCGATTTGGAGACCTTTTGCCTCATTTCTTTGTCGATATTAAGACCTTTCATGCCGCCAAACTACGGCAACGGTTAGTCATCTCACAGTTTTTTGCAGACTACGAACCCATAACTGTTCGTAAAAATGTTGCATCCCTCCCAGACCTCGGTACGTAGTGATTTACATACAGACGAGGTCATTTCCATGGCCTGATGATGGTGCTGTGTTACCTGTTAGAAACTAGATGACCGTAGTGTTGTGTATGTTTAAGTGTGTGTGTTGCTGATTTGTGTTGTGTATGGTGCTATGTTCACTGTTAGAATCTAGATGAATGTAGTGTTGTGTGAGTTGCTGATTAGTGTTGTGTGTGGTGCTATGTTCACTGTTAGAATCTAGATGACTGTAGTGTTGTGTGTGTTGCTGATTAGTGTTGTGTGTGGTGCTATGTTCACTGTTAGAATCTAGATGACTGTAGTGTTGTGTGTGTGTGTGTGTGTGTGCTTGTGTGTGTGGTGCTGATGATGGTGCTGTGTTACTTGTTAGAAACTAGGTGACTGTAGTGTTGTGTGTGTGTGTGTGTGTGTGTGGTGTGCTTGTGTGTGTGGTGCTGATGATGGTGCTGTGTTACTTGTTAGAAACTAGGTGACTGTAGTGTTGTGGGTGTGTGTGTGTGTGTGCGTGTGGTGCTGATAATATATATAATAACAACAAATAGTAATAATTAGGCCTATAATTAAATCAAATAATATGCTGAAAATATGTCTCGTGTGTCTCCTCCTATTAGAGTTTCTTGGGGGGGGGGGGGGGCAGGTGTGGCAAGGTAATGGGGCAGATTATATAGGGTAAAAGTGTTAGAAGGGAGGGCATTACTTTCTTTATGGCTAGGTCGGGTTCTTGTTAGCTATCTCACTCACTCTCTGTCTGCTATCTCACTCACTCTCTGTCTGTCTATATCTCTCTCCTCTCCTCTCTCTCTCTCTCTCTCTCTCTGTCTGTCTCTGATAATATAATGACTATGTTGATCAAGACGAAAGTGCCAAAGTGCTATTACATACAGTGTGCATTAACTTCCCCAAACTTCCCCTACCTCCCTCCCTCCCTCCCTCACACACACATACACTTTAATCAGAGCCACTCATTAGACCAACTTACCAAAGAGTCGTTAGCCAAGGAAGATGATGATGATGATGATGATTACAATGATTACGATGATGACGGTGAAAATGATTAATGATGATGATGATGATATTAACGATTATTCCGATGTTGACGGTGTTGATAGTGATGAAGATAATAATAATAATAATAATAATAATAATAATAATAATAATAACGATTACGAGATTACGATGAAAGTGATAATGATAATGATGACGATAATAACGATATAATGAGCATTATGAGGAAGATGACAATGATGATGATAGTGATGATGACAATAATGATAATGATGATGTTGATATTGATGATGATGGTGACGATGATAACGATAATGATAATGACGAAAGTTCCACAGGGCCATTAGTGCCATTACATACAGTACATCAACTTCCCCAACTTCCACTCCCTCATTTCCCCTCCCTCCCTCACACAGTACACACCCACTTTAATCAGGGCCACTCATTAGACCAACTTAGCAAAGAGTAGTTAGCCGAGGAAGGGAAGAGGATGGGCACAAACTCGCTAAATAATGAGAGAACTGATGAACTGACGATACAAAAGATATTATAATGTAAAACTTGCAAAATAAACAAACCAAAACTTATACGAACACAGTAAAAAGACAAAATATAATAGATACAATCATGAGATAATGGTGATCGGAAATTTATAAATATTAATAGAATAAAAACCGTATACTAAACGTCAGGAGAAGCAAAATATACATGGATAAATATAGAGGTGATGAACTGATGAGAGAAAGGCTGGTGGGGGATTACTGGGGAGGGAGAAAGAGATTTGACACATTTAATTTTAGTCATTTGTATGCGACTAATCGGAATATATATGTTCTCGAAAAATATACGCAGAACACTCTTCTCATGAAGCAATCCTCGCAAAAACCTATTTAAACTCACAAGGAGGTTAGTTTAGTTACTTAAGGGGGTATCACACTGGGCCAATTCTAGTCATTCTTCAGCAAAAAAATGGAGCTACCGCCAGTCTCCAGCACAAATCTCATCATTTGATGGAGCTAGGATGCTTCCCGCACTGGGTGGGAAGCTCCATTTTTTGATGGAGGTAGAGTGTCAGCCTCTTTACAGCTCGCATTTAATCTCATTGATATCTCAAGTATATGACGTCGAAATATATATTTTGCTACATAATTGTGTGCTTTGATTGTGAGAAGGGCTGCGGATAGACATAAACTAAGTGAATTAATGCTAAAATAGCTACACCACTTGCAGCTAAATAACCACTTCCTATACCTACGCCACGGCGATTGGTATGAAACGAAAACATTCGGTTGTGTGATTGAGTCATATTGAAATATAATTGCCGATATAAATCCATATTACTCTAAATTATGGTGAAACAGCACAATATAAACGATCGTTTAGTGCCGAGGTAACGACAGGGGCTCCGTCAGGCTATAGCCTATATTTTGCGAAAAACATCCGCATAGCTACTTATATAAGCTTCACACGCAAAACATAGCAACATTAACGTATAGATTGGGTCCTATTACACAAAGTTTGTCAATATCAATCCATATTATTCTACAGTTTAAGTGAAACCACTGTTCTATAGCCTACGCCACGGCGATTGGTATGAATCGAAAAAGTTCAAAATATAAATTTCCTCATATAAGCTTCAAATTTAAAAAAAAAATACACTAACGTGTAGATTGAGTCATATTGCATTATAATTGTAGATGTAAATTCATATTACTATACATTACAGTATAGGTGAAACGGACCAATATAGGCTAAGGTCGGACGTTGTTATTGTTGTGTCGGAGACTCACGCAGCCAGGACGCTTGGCGTGTGTGATAGGATTTGCCGGCGCTACTGACTGGAAACGGAGACTGGAGATTGGAGAATGACGAGAATTTGGCCCAGTGTGATGCCCGCTTTAAGGGGGCATCACACTGGGCCAATTCTCGTCACTCTTCAGCAAAGTGGAGCTACCGTCAATCTCCAGCACAAATCTCACCCTCTGATGGAGCTAGGATGCTTCCCGCACTGGGTGGGAAGCTCCAGTTTTTGATGGAGGTAGAGTGTCAGCCTCTTTACAGCTCGCATTTAATCTCATTGATATCGCAAGTATATGACGTCGAAATATATATTTTGCTACATAATTGTGTGTTTTGATTGTGAGAAAGACTGCGGATAGACATAAACTAAGTGAATTAATGCTAAAATAGCTACACCACTTGCAGCTAAATAACCACTTCCTATAGGCCTACCTACGCCACGGCGATTGGTATGAAACGAAATAATTCGGTTGTGTAGCAGGAGGAACTGTTTTTCAGATGCCTATTTACTAAGAATCATTGAACAATATATTTAACCTAGCCTAACCTAACCTAGTATATTAGTGGACTATTTATGAGTGTAAAATGTAAAAATATATTGTAACATTACCAAATTATTGAGATAAATACAGGTCTACCCGCACACACAGGATTATGCCTACAACCTCCGGGAAGTTCAAAATATTTCCTCATATATGCTCCAAAAATAAAACATAATCACGCACACTTGTAGATTGAGTCATATTGAAATATAAGTGTCGATATAAATCCATATTACTCTAATTATTGGTGAAACAGCACAATATAAACGATCGTTTAGTGCCGAGGTAACGACAGGGGCCTCCGTCAGGCTATAGCCTATATTTTGCGAAAAAACTTCCGCATAGCTTATACTTATATAAGCTTCAAACGCAAAACATAG
>JBAKBP010028738.1:0-28146 GCA_037953745.1 Lithodes maja | reverse complement strand
CCGTGACCGGGTGCTCCAGCACACCAAGGTCTTCCTGCGGCGTACCGGTCGTCTCGGCCGACTGTGATTTCCTGCCTGTGTTGGTCTGCGGCAGGGTTAATTGGGCCTGCCCACACAGCACTACAATCAACAATCAAGATCATCAAGATCTTACAAAGATTGGGATTAGTAGATCTGATTTCGGCTATATCATTGTTAGAACATATACTAAAGAAGGGAAAGTAAGCCTATCTCAAATAAAAATGCATACATCGCTATGTATGATCCCGAACATTCACCCAAAGTTTGTAGGTTTGCTTAACCCGGGAACTGCGGGGAGACTCTTAAGAGTTCCCCCGGCGGACTGCGGGGAGACTCTTGAGAGTAAGTAAAACAAAAAATCAACTTTTGACATCGAAAAAAAAAAAAAAAAAAAAAAAAAAATTTTTTTTGGCCCCTGGGCCATGCAAAATCTCAGTCCTCTACCTCCCCTCCTTCCCCACTTTCCTCCTCTCCTTCAGTTATCACCTATTTTTCCCTTATTCTGAGGTATATTTTCGTACTAACATTAGCGAGTTGCAAGCAGGGTGTTGTCATCACTGATGGCAAGCGAGTGCAAGAGAGAGAGAGAGAGTATCGATCGACTGTGTCTCAGTGGCCTTGGGGGAAATTGGCGGGAAAGCAGGTTGCCTCACCCATACATTATACAACTCGCGGGCTATATCTCCGATTTTGACCATCCAAACGCTGTTTTTCACTCGTTTTATTGTTGTTTCAGGTTAATACCTTTATAATCAACCCATAATAGGCGCATATGGATAAGTATTAATGCTATTAATGGTACAATGAATATTTTAGTGACGGAAACACCTCAAATACGTCAGCACAGGGGGACGTTTCCAATTATCCCCATGCGCACTTGTTAGGTTAAATATTAAAGTTATTATATACACTGATTGGCAACTACACCGGTATTGCCAACTAATTTTGCGAGCCCCAGAGCGAGGGTGGGTCAGCTGGAACTTTGACCAACTGTACAAAATATGAAGAGAAAAACGATTTGGAGAGATATATGGGGAATACAGTTGGGGAACTAAAGCAGAGAGACACTAGAGGGGTAGGGGCATTACTGGGGCTAACAAACGATATGGAAAAGCAAGACATAGAGAGGCTATGGAGAAAGATAAATGGGTAAAGGGGGGGGGGGGGGGGACGTGGTAGGTAGGTCCAAAAAGCTGTCCCTAGTACTATCCTTCTACTCTAAACTTTCCCTCTTACTAACGTTTCTGAGCCGGTACCGATACAAAGGTCAGCCCTGTTGATCTACACGGCTTACTGACTATTCCGCCCTCAGACCATTCCGACTAGAAGATCCCGCCCATTTAGCTAGGTCCTTCCCGCCCGAATGTTGTGGGCGGGAAGAGCCAAACATCAATATCCTTCCTTGGCTGATTCCGCCTTCTAAAGGCCCGGTCACACTGCCTTTAGCGTCTGCAGCGCGAGTAAATTTCCCCGAAAATTTTTAGCCGCTGTAACACGCGGTGGAAAATGTGAAAAATTGGCTAACACGTGGTTACCCGTGGTATGCCCGCTGAACAGACGCCGGCGCCTGTTCAGCGTCCTGACCGCTGGTGAAGCGCGACTGGAGCGCGGGTAAGCGCGGGAAAATCTCCACGTGGTGACAGGCAGCGGCGGGTAACCGCGGCTGCATCACGCCTGACCCACGGGTGATCACGTGTACAGCACGGCTGGTCCACGTGTGCAGGGCGGCCGTTTCGCGGGCTATCACGGGTACTGCGCGTGTGTACCACGCCCCCACCACGGGTATATAAGGAGCCCGGGCAGGCGGTAGAAGAGACGCATGCAGACGAGGTCAATACGGTCCATGTTCACCCCATCACGTCAGAACCAGGAGTGATGAATGCTTGGCAAATCGAGCCAAATATATAGGTCCCAGAGTACACGCGCTACACACGCAAATGCACGTGAAAACACGCGGAACAGATGCGGTACAACCGTGCTATGACCGTCATTAAACCGCGATTACCCGCTAAAGGTTCGCGTCCTATCGCGTGTAACCACGTACTTACCGCGGCCGTAGCACGTCTTTACGCGTCTTTACCACGTCTTTATCACGTGTGTACCACGTGTGACCCCCGTGGCCACCCGCGGTCTCAAGTTTTGAGCAGCTCAAAACTTGAGACCGCGTGTGATTTTTATAGCCCGTGTGGGTGCGGCTGTATCGCGTCCTTTCACGACTTATATGCGTCCAACAGCGCTTGCTTCACGTTCACACATTTTTCGCCGTGAGACGTCCGCGATGCGACCGCGAAGGGCAGTTTGACCGGGCCTTAAGATTAGACCCGTTTGAAAGGTTCGCGTATACCTTAAACTGTGCTTGCCTAAATGTGCAATGAAAAAGCCTGTAGCCTTGAAATTTGTGATTGTATCTAACCTTGTGTATATATATATATAGGCTATGACGATCAGACTAAAACACGCCCATTAATAGGAAAAATCACAACCAATTAATTTGCCAATTGTCCATATTCAGCCGATGGTGATTAGCATATTTCCCATGTTTATAGAAATCAGTTGCTTTGCAAATAGAGTAGCGAATAATGGATTGATCATGAAAACGTGACTACCCCTTGAAGTTTGTCACCTTTTTATTAATTCCGGCTGTCATTAGACGATCTCATACAGCTTAGGAAGGATCTGTGATAGTTGAAATGCTTAAGACTGTCTCGAATAACCTTCCTAATCTGAATAAAATTGCCTCATAATAGACAAATATATAATGCAATCACGAATTTCAAGGTTACAGGCTTTTGCATCGCACATTTAGGCAAGATCAGCTGAGGTTGTGTGAACCATACAAATGGGCGGGACGGTCTAATCTTGGAGGGCGGATTCAGCCAAGGAAAGATTGATTGCTTGGCTCTTCCCACCCACAACATTCGGGCGGGAAGGACCTAGCTAAGCGGGCGGGATCTTCTAGTCGGAATGGTCTGAGGGCGGGAAAGACCTGTTTCCGATCTACACGGTCTACGGGCGAGCTCGAAAGAAGAAGTTCTCAACGATGGCGTCTGCACTGGCAAGAGCTCCGAGGAATTTGGGCCGACTTGTGCCTCAAAATACCTGCTTGTTCCTGTGTGATATGCAGGAAAAGTTCAGGAACAACATACAGTACTTCCCGCAGATAGTGGAGGTGTCCAACAGACTTCTGAAGGCTTTTAAACTGCTCGATCTTCCCATAGTCTGTACCGAGCAGTATCCCAAAGGTAATGACTGTCAGGTTGCCATTATTGTGTTGCTGTTTTTCTGACTATATAATCATGACAACATATATTTGGTTATAATTGCGTCAGTTTACCAGGTAAGAATACCAGGTAAGTTTGAAGTGTCATAATTGTATAAAGCTTGCGATATATTGAGAAACGTTAGCCGGTCACTGATTAGGCTAGATAATTAGTTGGTCATTTACCGGCAGCTTTATATTAATCTTTGACCTTGATTTCTAATGTACTGTACTGATAACGGATAAGAGGTTACCATAGGGACTTTGATAAATAGCCTAGAAAGATAACTTGTGCAATATATAATAGGCCTAATTCTACAGCTTCACAACCCTTGATTTGTCGCTATTATATTGCTCCTTATAGATTAGGCTAATATTATTTATAGTAGGCCTAGACTTAGGATGGTTCGATGATGCTCGGAAATGTATATTTGACTTGAAATAGGCTAGATACATTAATTAAAGTATTAAAAACTTTCACTAAAGTGAGACTTCGGTAAACCTGACTTTTTGGGAGTACCGACAGCGATTTCAGTAGGCTAAGTTTTATTTTGTTTTTCTGATTTTTTCCTTCAGATATAGTGTTGTATACTGAAGAGCTGAAATGAGTATTTACCCATTATCCAACAATATTATAAACACGCCCCCTACTAGAGGGGACGGCTATGAAGTTCAAGGAAAATGAGGGGTTAAAAGAGTAAAAAAGGTATTAGCCTAACCTAATAACCTTACCTAACCTATCCTAGTATTATGGGTGGGGGCTACCGCCCCCACACCCCCGCTGGTTGGGTAACAGTGCAAAAAAACACAGTATTATGGGACATCCCTTGCTCCCTTAACCTCTGAAGTGCGCACGGGGGTAATTGAAAACCTCCCCCTGTGCTGACGTATTTGAGGTTTTTCGTCACTAAAATATTCATTGTACCATTAATAGCATTAATAATTATCCATATGCGCCTATTATGGGTTGATTATAAAGGTATTAACCTGAAACAACAATAAAACGAGTGAAAACAGCGTTTGGATGGTCAAAATCGGAGATATAGCCCGCGAGTTGTATAATGTATGGGTGAGGCAAGCTACCTTCCCGCCAATTTTCCCCAAGGCCACTGCGACACAGTCGATCGATACTCTCTCTCTCTCTTGCACTCGATTGCTATCAGTGATGACAACACCCTGCTTGCAACTCGCTAATGTTAGCACGAAAATATACCTCAGAATAAGGGAATAATAGGGAAAATAGGTGATAACTAAGGGATAGGAGGAAAGTGGGGAAGGAGGGGAGGTAGAGGACTGAGATTTTGCATGGCCCAGGGGCCAAAAAAAAATAAAAAAAAAAAAAAATTTCGATGTCAAAAGTTGATTTTTAATTTTACTTACTCAGGAGAGTCTTCCCGCAGTCCGCCGGGGGAACTCTTAAGAGTCTTCCCGCAGCTCCCGGGTTAACACGAGTTCTGCGGTGGATGTAAGTTAAAATAAGAAATCATCGTATTTAGAGAGCAGTGGAAATGAATTACTTAACCTCTGAAGTGCGCACGGGGGTAAATGAAAACCTCCCCCTGTGCTGACGTATTTGAGGTTTTTCGTCACTAAAATATTCATTGTACCATTAATAGCATTAATAATTATCCATATGCGCCTATTATGGGTTGATTATAAAGGTATTAACCTGAAACAACAATAAAACGAGTGAAAACAGCGTTTGGATGGTCAAAATCGGAGATATAGCCCGCGAGTTGTATAATCTATGGGTGAGGCAAACTCCTTTCCCGCCAATTTCCCCCAAGGCCACTGAGACACAGTCGATCGATACTCTCTCTCTCTCTCTTGCACTCGATGGCCATCAGTGATGACAACACCCTGCTTGCAACTCGCTAATGTTAGCACGAAAATATACCTCAGAATAAGGGAATAATAGGGAAAATAGGTGATAACTGAGGAATAGGAGGAAAGTGGGGAAGGAGGGGAGGTAGAGGACTGAGATTTTGCATGGCCCAGGGGCCAAAAAAAAAAAATAAAAATAAAAAAAAAAAAAAAAAAAAAAAATTTTTTTCGATGTAAAAAGTTGATTTTTAGTTTTACTTACTCCAGAGAGTCTTCCCGCAGTCCGCCGGCCGAACTCTAAAGAGTCTTCCCGCAGTTCCCGGGTTAAGGAGTGCGTGCGGAGTTACATGGAGGGATAGACAGACTAATGAGGAAGTAAGGAGGAGGTGTGGTGTGGAGGTAGATGTGCTGGAAAGTGTGAAAAGAAACAACTTGAGATGGTTCGGCCATATGGAACGTATGGAAAGCGAGAGAATGACTAAGAGGGTGTACGAGAGCGAGGTGGAGGGACAGAGAGGGAGAGGTAGACCGAATGAGAGGTGGAAGGATGGAGTGAGGAAGTACATGAACGAAGGCGGTGCTGGTTGGGGGGAGGGACTTCGACTGACTGGGGACAGAGGTGAATGGGGGCGGTTCGTTCGTGGCCACCCCTTCGGGGATCACGGCATCGGGCAATAGATAGATAGATAGATCGTATTTATTTCCTATTAATTTCCGGAAGTTTAAACCTATGCGAAAAAATCAAATATTTATGTTACTTTGCCATCACCCATTAAGATTGCACTGCTAGCTGTGGTGCGTATTTTAGCGTTTTATTTTTTGTCTCCCCATATAATACATTTCAGCTCTTAACCCGGGAACTGCGGGGAGACTCTTAAGAGTTCCCCCGGCGGACTGCGGGGAGACTCTTGAGAGTAAGTAAAACAAAAAATCAACTTTTGACATCGAAAACAAAATATTTGTTTTATTTTTATTTTTGGCCCCTGGGCCATGCAAAATCTCAGTCCTCTACCTCCCCTCCTTCCCCACTTTCCTCCTCTCCTTCAGTTATCACCTATTTTCCCTGTTATTCCCTTATTCTGAGGTATATTTTCGTGCTAACATTAGCGAGTTGCAAGCAGGGTGTTGTCATCACTGATGGCAAGCGAGTGCAAGAGAGAGAGAGAGAGTATCGATCGACTGTGTCTCAGTGGCCTTGGGGGAAATTGGCGGGAAAGCAGGTTGCCTCACCCATACATTATACAACTCGCGGGCTATATCTCCGATTTTGACCATCCAAACGCTGTTTTCACTCGTTTTATTGTTGTTTCAGGTTAATACCTTTATAATCAACCCATAATAGGCGCATATGGATAAGTATTAATGCTATTAATGGTACAATGAATATTTTAGTGACGGAAACACCTCAAATACGTCAGCACAGGGGGACGTTTCCAATTACCCCCATGCGCACTTGTTAGGTTAATGACATAATAGCAATGATATATATGCTCTACTGGACGTATTAGGCCTACAAAGATCAATGGGCTAACTGTCGGTCCAAATCATCAGTAGAACCGACTTCCGCCGCGGTTTGATGACTGTACCCCTGAAACTCACGTTTTATATTGACCCATTTTCTTACGACGCACGATCTCGAAGGTGTTTTTCGCTCTCCCGCAGTACTTTTTAGTGATTTTATGTCTTTTACATCATTGTTTAGAACAGCGGGGGTCTGGGGGCGGCAGCCCCCAGGTTAGGTTAGGTTAATGCCAATATTGTCATCAGAGGAGGCGCCGAGGCGGGTGATTTTGTTTGTTTACGTTACGCGGCTTCTGCCGCGGTCCGCGAGTGTCTACCTCGCTGACTGTCATTTTCAATGGAAACATTACTTAACCCGTCCAGCCCCAGCGACGCGTCTGACGCGTCGGCGATGTATGTAACGCACAGCCCCAGAGACGCGCCTGACGCGTCACCCTAATTGCGCCGACCGTAACCTCAGGTGTAGCCACTCAAGAGGGCTCAGATTTGTATGGGAACTGTATACGTATCCCACGCAACCGTGCCGATGGTTGAAAACTCTCAAAGTCCACGTGCGTGCGCGCGAGCGCGCAATAACCTGGTTTTTTGGGATAATTGCCTTCAATTTTTTACTCTTATAAAATCCGTTTTCGGGGGCTCTGTAGGACCATTTTTTAAGCTTTTTGAGCGGTTTTTCGTGGTTTTTCCTTCATTCCTAACCCATTCGCTATTGTTTCTGGAATAAAACCATTTTTTGAAAACCGGCCGGGTTCTGGTGCGTAAACATTACAAAACTAGCCGGGGCTCCACGGGTTAACTTGGTGGCTGCTTTCCCCAGACTCCCACAATTCGAACATCAGTAGGGCTTCCTGAATATGGTAAGACTAACAAAGACTCGGTTTCGAAAGGAAAACAATGAAAAAATAGGGGTTGTATAACGGTAGATTTACCGAACCCTCCCTGCTCTACCACTAAGAATGCCCAGGTAACCGAAGCCGCTCCTAAGCGAGGAGTTGAGGAGGGTGCGGAAACACCCGGGACACTGAAGCCCCACTCAAGGCTCTGTGCCCCTTAACAATTATGAAGGGAAGTTGAGAGGGAAAGGAAAAATGTGACGCTTTGGCTCATAGTCTGCCAAGCTAGAGGTTGGCAGAGGTCAATCCACGGACACGGAAGAGATGCCGCCACTTGAGATCTAGAAAATATAAAAGTAAGCTATCGGTATGGCAGAGAACGCTCAACTCTCACTCCGATAGACCAGCCCATCACCATAATATGTACCCGGTACTGTATATAGGTTTTACAGTATACTGTACTGTTTAAATACGGTAGGCTACAGATTATACAGAGTGATAAGGGCAAGTTGTAGCTTAGTCTGTGGATCAAAATGACGAGGGTTCACATCCACACAAAGAAGTTAAGAGATGTGAAGGGTGTATTTCCCTGTTTGACAGTTCTTTGTGTTCTTCAAGGATTGCCAGTACAGTACTGTATATCAAGAACATAATTTCCCGTATCGTACAGATATCTAGCCACATTAAAAATACAGTACAATTACCGGTACTGTGAATCTATGATGACAGTTTGATAACACTCGTTGAACAAGCTGTGCTATGTATATATGAGATACTGCCATCTAATGGAATAAATGAAGCAACCAAGATCTAAAGCTTTATTCAGTGACATTGGGAAGCTCACAGAAAGACATACTAAGAACCGGTACCGTAACTGCAAAACCTTGTTAACATTAATTAAAAAATGTATGTACAGTTCTGGTATATTTTTATCAGTAGGTGCTGTATATTCTGAAACTGGGGGCTAAGAATTATGAGTAATGTACTGTACTGGTAATAGCACTGGGGCAACTTATCTTAACCCGTACAGCCCCAGCGACGCGTCTGACGCGTCGGCGATGTATGTAACGCACAGCCCCAGAGACGCGCCTGACGCGTCACCCTAATTGCGCCGACCGTAACCTCAGGTGTAGCCACTGAAGAGGGCTCAGATTTGTATGGGAACTGTGTACGTATCCCACGCAACCGTGCCGATGGTTGAAAACTCTCAAAGTCCACGTGCGTGAGCGCGCAATAACCTGGTTTTTTGGGGTAATTGCCTTCAATTTTTTACTCTTGTAAAATACGTTTTCGGGGGCTCTGTAGGACCATTTTTTAAGCTTTTTGAGCGGTTTTTCATGGTTTTAACTTCATTCCTAACCCATTCGCTATTGTTTCTGGAATAAAACAATTTTTTGAAAACCGGCCGGGTTCTGGTGAACAAACATTACAAAACTAGCCGGGGCTCCACGGGTTAATACCTTCAGTACAATTCTGACCATCATTAGAGGATTGTACTCAGTTTGTAAGGAGTCTGTGGGAGACGAGGTTAACTGAGATAGTTTTCCCTAGGTTTTTTCCTAAGCTGATTATAATTTTATACTGTCAACTAGAATAAAAAAAAAAAAAAAATTGAAAGGGTTCAGATACCATGATATATATTTTTTTTCCAGGTTTGGGGAATACAGTAAAGGAGTTGGAGGTTGCAGAAAACAATGTGCCGGTGTTTGACAAGACCAAGTTCTCCATGTGTCTGCCACCCATACAGGAAATTATCAAGGACAAAGAGGTTCGATGTTTGCCTTAGTACCGTAGTGATTATCAATATTATTACTTGTATTGGCGGTATAGATATTATCATTCATTCCATTCATTAACCCTCCAGCCCCGGCTATGTATTATATATATATTCCTCGAAATCCGGTTGTTTTGGCCGAAAAACGTCTAGGCTAGGCTACCGTATATTCGTTAATCAGACTGCTTCCCGCATTCCCGCGCATCCCCAAGCGTAGCTGTGTTATTTACCTGTAGAATGGCATTAAGTAGAGCTCTCTAAGTCAACTGGTTGAGCTGTGATGATGATTTCATTGGAGATAACTTTATGGCCAAAACAGCCACTTTACACCACTTTTCGATACTTAACAACAACATACAGGCACACACGAACAAGCGACGCTCTTCTTCTTGTGGCCGGAGATGCGGAGCGTCGGTCCAGCCGGCTGTTGTTTACATGCGTCGGACCGACGCCTCGCACACGAAGCTCACAGGCTTTCAACCACTGGTACAATGTAGTACCACCCGGGTTCCTGGGGGCAAAACATAATGGTACACACGTGTACCATCCGAGTTTGAAGGGTTAATGGCAGGAGAGACCACCTATCCACCTCCAAAAATGAGGCAACACTGGCTCTGGTCATCCTTCAGTGGGTCTCGTATAAGCTGAGAAGTGTTGCCAACACGGGAGCAGTGCTCAAAAGGTTGTGGTAACTGGTACAGGGTTGTACAGGCAGTTACAAGGAAAGTACATTACAGTACTGACGGATATACAGTATACGTCGCTGGGACTGGGGAGTTAATTCTCTACTGACGTATATATACGGGGCTGGGATTGGAGGGGTTAACAGTATTATTGTAATACCGGTACTTATTGTTTAACAAGAATTTATGATAAATGTTATATGTACAATTGCGCTACAGTAATAAGTGATGTCTCGGCACCAAGTAAGTTTAGATCAATAATTGGTATCAGCAATATCTAAGCTTCATATCGAGTGAAATCTACAAACATGTTCCTACACTTACCGACCCTATTCAACATCTGACAGACATTAATACAGCACAGAGCAAGCCAAACGTAATGACAGCTGGGACATGACTTATTAGCGCGACCGTACTGTACCAGCATATTAGTACAGTATGAAATCATAAATGCAGACTACTAGTGCAGTGCCAATAAATATAATTTATTAGAAGGCTTAATGTTACTTCACATACAGGGTAGGGCTGAATCCCAGTTCTTGAACTGGTCCTGATGATTTTCTCAGCATAGTATATACCGGTACTGAATATATCATCAATCAATTACTTGTAATCTAGGAAGCAAATGACTTAGGATGTCCTGAACAATTGCATAGCTAACAAATCTACATATATAAAGCATATATATGTACCCTCATTGTTGTTGTTGTTGTTGCTGTTCCCCAAGCTGCCTGGCCGAACAGCCCCAAGGCCCCGAGCAAGGCCAAGACCATAACCGAGCGCCCCCACAGAACCCTCCCTGCCGACCACAATAAAGCCTGGGTAACCGAAGCCACTCCATGGCGGGGAGCTGGGGAGGGTGAGGAAACGCCCGGGAAACCAAAGCCCCACCCAGGGCCCTGTGCCCCTCAGCAATTATGAAGAGAAAGTTGAGGGGCAAAGGAAAAATGTGACGCTTTGGCTCCCAATCTGCCAACTTTTTGGTTGGCAGTAGGGAGGTCGATCCACGGAAAAGACGCCGTCACTTGAGATCTAGAAGATATATAAGTAAAAGGAACAGTCAGAGTAAGCTATGGGTATGGCAGAGATCGTTCCCCGATTAAATAGCACTGTATGAATATTCCCATATTCAAAATATGCTACAGGGGGGCAATGCCTAGTGAGTTAATTGCTCAATAGGTGGCATTCTGAGAGTGAGGGTCCGAGTCTGGGGAGTGAGACGGTGAAGCGCAGGGGCGAAGCAGCTTCAGAGGTGGAGTTGGGTTCGAGCCGTGAATGGGTGCTTCGCATGTCTCACTCCCTAGACTGGAACAAGACCTCACGGGCCTCACCGTGTTCAGCGGTAGAGTGTGCAGGCTCTCAGCCTATGCCCGAGAGGGAGTAGTTGGAATATAGAAAAAAAAAATGCTATCCCCTGTACCAATATACATTTTTATAGCACAAGAAATGCTGTGAGGATAGAACTTTAGTATTATAATATTTACAGCTTCTTTAGGTCACCCTGAAGAAGCAGATAAGCAAAACATTGCCTTTATAAAGGTTGATCCTCACATGGTTTCTCTTACTATTTTGTCATTTTAACTTAACATGCATGCCATATTTATAATTTTTCTGGCACTACAGATTAAATCGGTGGTGCTGTGCGGCATAGAGTCCCACGTGTGTGTTCAGCAGACCACCCTTGACCTACTGGAGAGTGGTCTGGATGTTCACGTGGTGGTCGATGCTTGTTCTTCACGATCTATGACCGACAGGTTAGTTCTCCACAGTAACTGTTAACCCTTTTGTGACTGCAACGTCTCTATCTATTATATTTTTGCTAAGGCGTGGGTATGTAACATCAATTATCTGTATCATTCTTTCTCAAGTGGGATACATACTGTAAATGGTAAAGTGGGGAACGTACACCAGATTAGCCGCTTCCATAATGATCATCACCATGCAGGAGGACTATGAGTGCACAAATGTTATTTGTACTCCTGTGTGTATTAATGTGTGAGCAAATATCTCGTAATTAATTTCTGTTGTTGTTTTCGTTCCCTAGGCTGCCTGGCTGAACAGCCCCGTTAATTTCTGTATTTAAAGATGAAGCCAAATTATCAACCAATGATCTTTAATTTCTGTGTTTATAGATGCTTGGTTGATAGCTTCGTTTAGTTTCCAAGTTTCCCATTAACTTTTAATGAACACTTCTATAGCAACCCTGTCCCTACATTCCTTTTTATTGGTTCCCTAAACATGGCAATCAGACTACTTATAAAGGAACACTATCCCTGGAAATCTAATTCAACCCCCTTTCGACTTTTAGCTTAATCTTTCAAAGGAACATTTGTTCTGGAAATCTGATACAACTGCCTTTTGACTTTTTTGCTCAATCTTTCAAACTTTGCCAGGGTGGTAGTTCAAACTGGAAAATGGGTGTCTTTCTGGCTTTGGAAGAAAAATTTACTTGTCTAGACCTGATATACAGTCAGCCCCCCCAATACGCGAGAATAGGGGCGACAGGAGGCATCGCGTATTGGGAATCCGCGTATTGTGGACCTAACTTTAAATAGGAATAATTAGATATGGGTGACATCTCTCAATTATGGCCTATTTTCAAAAATTTTGGCCTTATTTTCGACATTTTTGGCTCTACAGTACAGTCTATATCTTATATATAATAAGAACAATGAATAAAAATATGAAACCTTACCTTAAAAGATAGGCTAGGACTAGGACTAGGACCGTAGGACTTCACGATTTTCTCCAACTTCTCCCTCCCTGACCAAATCGTACGAACAGTTTACTCTGACAAGCCTATTGCACAGTTTCCTTCTCCTTTTTTCTTGCTATCCAACACTTCCACCTTCATTTTGTGTGTTATCTTCTTATATTGGCGTGGCATGGCGAAAAAAGTGGCAGGCACTACAAACGTTTGGTCACTCCGCACGGCTATGACGCTTGAGCGGGACTGTGGGAGGGAGGGAGGGAGGGTAAGCGGGAGGGAAGGCAGGCGTATGCCCGTCTTCTTCTTTTTTCAGAGCTACTCCTGGGCCTCGCGAAACGTAGACGTGCTCGCGTATCAAGCGGGAATAGCGGATTTGGCCCCTTCTTAGCTCTCGATTCGTGTATTGTGGTACCACCTCGCGTAATTAATGTTTAATTAATTAATGTTATTTTCGAGGGGTCACTCGTGTATTAGGGTTTTCGCGAATTGTGGAATCGCGTATTGGGGGGGCTGACTGTACTGTATAGTTCAAACTAATGCATTACTTTTGTTATTCCAGGATGTTCTCGTTTGAACGTATGCGTGACAGCGGTGCTTTCCTGACCACCAGTGAGTCAGTGATCCTCGGTCTGGCCGGTGGGTCGTCTCATCCGTCCTTCAGGCAGCTACAGAAGATCATCTGGGAGTCGGCACCAGACACGGGACTCTTGGCTGCACGACAGGCTCCGCTGCTCACCGCCTTGACCGACCAGGCTAAACTTTAAAAGACAGACCATCATAGTGTGCCTTATATTGTGCAGCATAAGTTCTTATTGATGTAATCCAAATTTGTAATCTTTCAAGCATCTAGATTTGACATCTGAAAATATTGAAGTTTTGCTTGAACACCAACTACTGTTTACAAACTTTTAGATTTTGATCATTAAGTTTCCACTTTGCTTAAGTATCAGCTGCTGGAACCTTCTAGATTTTGACCTGTGTGATCAGAGTAATTTTTGCCCACATCAATTTTCCATGATATTGTACAGTAATGGCTAAGACAGCTACCTTCCAGCAGTTAGAGTGTTAGTTAGTTAGTTATGTAGAGCAGATTAACCAGACCACTGAGCTTCATACGGAACTCTCATAGGCCTGGCCCGAAGGATTGGAAGTTAGAGTGTAATGCACTAAAGTTATGCCGAGTAACACTGTCCCATCATGTCATTTGTTTAGGAATATTCATTTTACTTGCTTCATAATTTTCCTTCTTATACATACATACATACGAGTTTAAAGACTTTTATGTTCACAGAGAATGTGGTTAAAGTTTCACATCCTAAATGGCAGCTTTCCAGGCGGCCCTATCAAAATCAAACTAAATTCTTGGTTTTGTTTTACCATTAAGTACTGGAGTTGCACAAGTTAAACCTGTTATGATGGTCTTACTGCTGTGAATGAGTGATAATAGTTGGTAGAAGTGATGGGAAAGAAAAGATCGCTTAAAATTCAATTTGTATGCAAGATAAAATGGTAAGAGAATTCATACTACAGTAGATAATTATATTCTAACTTTTCTCTTTTACTTTAAAGAGAGAAAAATAAGTATGCTATTTGTTGTTGAGAGCAAACTTGTTACCTTTGCATACTGGATGGTTACACAGTACAGTGTAGTTCCGGTTTTATACTCTTGGCTAATGCAATAAATAGTATAAGTAAAGTACTGTTACTGTACTCTTATTATCTATGCACTCGTGCTCAATATACTGTTGTTGTTGTTCCCTAAGCTGCCTGGCCGAACAGCCCCGAGTCCCTGAGGAAGGCCATGGCCACGATTGGGCTTTCCCACAGAGCTCTCATTGAGTGTAGGTTGTGTTGTTGGCGTAAGTGGTTGTGTGAAATGCAGTCTTCTATGATGTGTTTAATGGTATGGGGTGCTGCGTTACATCCCGGGCAGGCGTCGACAACGGAGTCATCCAGTCTCTTCTGATAGCTCAGGAGAGCTGGATGGTGTCCGCATCTCAGCCTGGCCAGGTGGACTCTGTCCTCGCGAGGGAGGGAGGATTCGGAAGGATGGATTTCGGGAGGTCGTGCATGCAGCTGCGTGTTGTCTGTGAGTGAGTGGATGGATTGGCGAGAGATATGAGTATGGATGTGCTTCTGGAAGTTGGTTCGGGGTGGGCAGGGAGGGAGAGAGGACAATAATTGTGTGTGATACCGTGTGCTGGGTGTTGTTTTGATATTTCTTGGTGTCTGTGGGTGTGTTGCCATGTAGTTTAGTGGGTGGTCTTGGTTTGTGGAGGCTGCTGCCAGGAATTGAGTGCCTCTCATGTCCAGATGGTCTTTGACTTTGAGGATTTTGGTTTCTTGATGTAGATGATCTGTGGGTGCAGTAGCTGTGCAGCCTGTAATGATCTTCAGGGCTTTGTTTTGAATAGTCTGTAAGGTCTTATGATGTGTTTCAGCTAGGTTAGAAGCCCAGGCTGGGCTTGCGTATTCCATTACTGATCTTATGTATTGTTTATATACTGTGGTGGTAGTTTCTTTGTTGTGTCCAAATTTTGTGTGAGCAAGTGACCTGAGGGCGTTAAGTCTGGGTGTCAGTTTCTTTTTAATGTTTGTGGTGTGCTGTTTGAATGTCATATGAGTATCATATGTTACTAATATATAATATACTGTACAATAGTTTTATTATTTAAGTTAAATACTCCTGTATGTAAAAGATTATAATATATTTTCAGCTAAACTGTACCAGATAAAAAGTTACAGGTATTTCTTCTCCAAGATCCTTGATGAATAATGTATAATTAATAATCTGTCATTAACTTATAGGTTTTTATCATAGTTTTAAGCTATACAATACTATGCTTCCAAATCAGACCATAAACAGCAAAATAAGGTAGTCAGGCTCAAAATTGGTAACCTTGAAATCTTTCTGCAAGACCTCGTTCCAGATCTACCTCGGTAATTTATCACCTTTCCCTCCACTACCATACTTCTAATAAACAGAACAAAGGCAGTATATTTATCTTTATTATGGTTTTTTTTATCTTTTTCATGTATGTATGTACAGTATGTATATACTCAGGCCCAATCCCCACTTTTCATATCAAGATTAATATATCGTTGAAATTGTGAAGGTGGGAGCCTACTAAATATGCTAAGAGAAACCCTTGGTGAATGACAGCATTATTATTACATTATTTAACTCAGCATAAGAGGATGTGTTTTACAGAAATTATATATATTTATGGATAATTTTTACACGTGTCTGCAAGTGTATAATAAATATTTTTGAATGCGCTTATAGTTATTTTCTACCTGATTTAATGTTAGTTTAGGCGGGCGAGCTTTGTGGTGGTAAGCTCCGCTGCGTGTCTGCCTGCTGAGACCAAACATTTCTGGGAGGTCGGTGACGTGGGTTTCTTAGCTGGGGACCCCAAAATGGACCTGGGTCTCCTCCTGAACGACCTAGAAGTGTGCGAATTTTGTTGTTCCTGTTCGGCCTTGGTCTCGAGTCGGCCACCCTCAGATGTGGGGTATGTGCCTGAGTGTATACAAACTATACAGTACTTCAGCTATTCTTTATGAGTAAAGCAGTGTTAATGATGTCGATTAAAATACAACAATATTTTGTTATAGCTATCGGGTATTGAATAAAAGGATTAGGCTATGGTCAACTTGGTTTGAAAAGTATGCAATTTCAAGATCAAGGAAGGTGGAAGTGCCAGACAGAAAGTTTCTGAGGAAAATAAATGGTGTCGGATGGTACGATGGGATGAAAAATACCGAAGGGAAAGAGATGTATGAAAATAGGCACAGTTTACTGGAGAGAGCAGACCAAGGATTGTGCACGTGTTTTATGCATATACAGTCAGGACCCCCAATACGCGAGAATAGGGGACAGGAGGCATCGCGTATTGCGAATTCGCGTAATGTGGAACTAACTTTAAATGGGAATAATTAGATATGGGTGACATCTCTCAATTATGGCCTATTTTCGACATTTTTGGCTCTACAGTCTATATCTTATATATAAGAACAACAATGAATAAAAATATGAAACCTTACCTTAAAATTAGTAGTAGATAGGCTAGGACTAGGACCGTAGGACTTCACGATTTTCTCCAACTTCTCCCTCCCTGACCAAATCGTACGAACAGTTTACTCTGACAAGCCCATAGCATGGCCTATTGCACAGTTTCCTTCTCCTTTTTTCTTGCGATCCAACACTTCCACCTTCATTTTGTGTGTTATCTTCTAATATATTGGCGTGGCATGGCGAAAAAAGTGGCAGGCACTACAAACGTTTGGTCACTCCGCGCGGCTATGAGCGGGACTGTGGGAGGGAAGGCAGGCGTATGCCCTTCTTCTTCTTCTCTTTTCGGAGCCACGCCAGGGCCTCGCGAAACGTAGACCGTGCTCGCGTATCAAGCGGGAATAGCGGATTTGGCCCCTTCTTAGCTCTCGATTCGTGTATTGTGGTACCACCTCGCGTAATTAATGTTTTTGGTTATTTTCGAGGGGTAACTCGTGTATTAGGGTTTTCGCGCATTGTGGAATCGCGTATTGGGCGACCTGACTGTAGTTAGTTAGGCTTCAGAAGATGACAGGCTCATTTTGATTACCCTTGACTACTCTGCTTGTTTTTGAGTAAAAACAACCAATTATATTTTAATTTGAAATTACTCCTGGGTAACCTACAGTAATTTTTTTTGTTCCCTGTTCGGGCTTTGTCTCGAGTCGGCCACCCCCGACTATGTGCCTGAGTACCGGTATATAGATAGATAGAAATTACTCCAAAATTCGCATCTGTCTTCTGATCTCTCGACTAAGTATACAGCTGGTCAACATTATGAAGTTCTAAGTTCAAATCCTGGCTGGGGCAGAAAGGTTTCTTAATGTATGCATGTATGTTAGTGAAAATAAAAAACATTTGGTATAGTATATAAATTTATTATATTAAAAATACAATAACAAATATTAATTATCTAAATCACAGATGGCTTATATAGTACAGTATATTTGTAAAGTAATAACTAAACCCTACCTCCAGCATCAGGGGACTTTCAGTTTTGAGTTGTAAACATAATGAATAGATAAAGATATACAGTACAGTAGTAATGGAAACTCATAACACACACCTGAACCATAAGTCGGAATTCATGGGCAGAGAATTTCTATACAGTCCAGACATTCAAATATTACATTGATAAATGTCTTGCCATGAACCCCCGAATGACGGCGTTTGTGCCTGAGTAATGTGACTGTTTCAGTATCGCATAAAGTACTATAATTTTGTTTTCTGACCACAGTCATTTTGGAGTTGAAGCCCTTCAATTGATGACGGTGTCAATTAAGTTTTTTACAAGCAGCCTAGTAAGGACCATTATGTAGATTGCTGCTTTCATTCCTTTGTATTTAACATGGTACAGGATTAGTTTGGGGCAGTGAAGGAGAATGAGTGCATTTTAGCGGGGCATGCGCTGTGATACTGGTATGTATAGAACTACTGTACGTAGGTCACAACTTATTGTAGCAGAGCCTAGAATGACCCTGAGTACCTAATGTATCGGTAACTGTGCCTTACACAGCGGTGATGCCAACAGGTAAACATAAACAAACCCCTAATATATTCAACTGACTAAAGGGTGGAGGTACTGTACAGTAATGTAAACCAGGGGCCGGAAACTAAAGGGTGGAGGTACTGTACAGTAATGTAAACCAGAGGCCGGAAACTAAAGGGTGGAGGTACTGTACAGTAATGTAAACCAGGGGCCGGAAACTAAAGGGTGGAGGTACTGTACAGTAATGTAAACCAGGGGCCGGAAACTAAAGGGTGGAGGTACTGTACAGTAATGTAAACCAGAGGCCGGAAACTAAAGGGTGGAGGTACTGTACAGTAATGTAAACCAGGGGCCGGAAACTAAAGGGTGGAGGTACTGTACAGTAATGTAAACCAGGGGCCGGAAACTAAAGGGTGGAGGTACTGTACAGTAATGTAAACCAGAGGCCGGAAACTAAAGGGTGGAGGTACTGTACAGTAATGTAAACCAGGGGCCGGAAACTAAAGGGTGGAGGTACTGTACAGTAATGTAAACCAGGGGCCGGAAACTAAAGGGTGGAGGTACTGTACAGTAATGTAAACCAGGGGCCGGAAACTAAAGGGTGGAGGTACTGTACAGTAATGTAAACCAGGGGCCGGAAACTAAAGGGTGGAGGTACTGTACAGTAATGTAAACCAGGGGCCGGAAACTAAAGGGTGGAGGTACTGTACAGTAATGTAAACCAGGGGCCGGAAACTAAAGGGTGGAGGTACTGTACAGTAATGTAAACCAGGGGCCGGAAACTAAAGGGTGGAGGTACTGTACAGTAATGTAAACCAGGGGCCGGAAACTAAAGGGTGGAGGTACTGTACAGTAATGTAAACCAGGGGCCGGAAACTAAAGGGTGGAGGTACTGTACAGTAATGTAAACCAGGGGCCGGAAACTAAAGGGTGGAGGTACTGTACAGTAATGTAAACCAGGGGCCGGAAACTAAAGGGTGGAGGTACTGTACAGAAATGTAAACCAGGGGCCAGAAACTAAAGGGTGGAGGTACTGTACAGTAATGTAAACCAGGGGCCGGAAACTAAAGGGTGGAGGTACTGTACAGTAATGTAAACCAGGGGCCGGAAACTAAAGGGTGGAGGTACTGTACAGTAATGTAAACCAGGGGCCAGAAACTAAAGGGTGGAGGTACTGTACAGTAATGTAAACCAGGGGCCGGAAACTAAAGGGTGGAGGTACTGTACAGTAATGTAAACCAGGGGCCGGAAACTAAAGGGTGGAGGTACTGTACAGTAATGTAAACCAGGGGCCGGAAACTAAAGGGTGGAGGTACTGTACAGTAATGTAAACCAGGGGCCGGAAACTAAAGGGTGGAGGTACTGTACAGTAATGTAAACCAAGGGCCGGAAACTAAAGGGTGGAGGTACTGTACAGTAATGTAAACCAGGGGCCGGAAACTAAAGGGTGGAGGTACTGTACAGTAATGTAAACCAGGGGCCGGAAACTAAAGGGTGGAGGTACTGTACAGTAATGTAAACCAGGGGCCGGAAACTAAAGGGTGGAGGTACTGTACAGTAATGTAAACCAGGGGCCGGAAACTAAAGGGTGGAGGTACTGTACAGTAATGTAAACCAGGGGCCGGAAACTAAAGGGTGGAGGTACTGTACAGTAATGTAAACCAGGGGCCGGAAACTAAAGGGTGGAGGTACTGTACAGTAATGTAAACCAGGGGCCGGAAACTAAAGGGTGGAGGTACTGTACAGTAATGTAAACCAGGGGCCGGAAACTAAAGGGTGGAGGTACTGTACAGTAATGTAAACCAGGGGCCGGAAACTAAAGGGTGGAGGTACTGTACAGTAATGTAAACCAGAGGCCGGAAACTAAAGGGTGGAGGTACTGTACAGTAATGTAAACCAGGGGCCGGAAACTAAAGGGTGGAGGTACTGTACAGTAATGTAAACCAAGGGCCGGAAACTCTAAACATTTATAATGTCTCATCTCCCTCTGACTGTTGTGTCCTAATTGCCGACCTCATAGTTTTGGCACCTTTAATACTAAAACACAACTCATAACTGGGTACTATAACTTATCATATCCTAGTTTTCCTGAGTATGAGTACATTATAACATTGTGGGCAATTAATAAGATGTTAATTAATTGGTTTGTTATGGCTCTCATGATGTGCAAAATAATGTGTTTATTTTATCACAAAACTTTGAGATATAGTACATAATAATATACCTGTACACATAATCAACACAATTGCAATACTTACTATGGACTCATATTTGTTTTCACCAACCCACCAATTTACTTACAAATAAACATAATGAATGAAATCAATGAAAGTAATGAATACATGTGGTACTCCAAGGACTCGAACATAGGATACTCACACCGAAATTCCGCACACTAAGCATTACGCTATCAGCAAAATCAGTACCATTCCAGTAAGTCTGTATAATCCATAAGATATATTTGTTATTGTTCTGGAAGTTTTATTGTGAAGTGACAAACTTTCATTTTGTATCTACATCACCTATTAGCCACTTTTAAAATGTATGCTTAGTACAAGACTGAAACCACACCTTGTATAGATTGCCCAGTCATTAACCCGGCAAGCGCGATAGGCCTCACGGAAGGCTTCCTATAGGGAACGCGATAGGCCTCACGGAAGCAAGACCATAAAAAAAGCCTTCCCAAAAAAAAAAGGCCTATCAAAACAAAGGAATTTGTCTCTAGGTGAGATAATTCCCCTCCAGTACTCATCCATGTAAATCTCACCCACCCCCCTCCCCTCCTTCCCCACCTTATTCCCCCCTCCCTCCCCGCCTCAATTATCACCTATTTTTCCTCTTATTATCATCATTTATCGGTTATTTTTCTCTCCCGCAATAATGTAGCACAAGTGGGTTGCAGAAAAGATCGTTATGTAACACCCAGACACCGGCCCACACCGCCCCGCTCGTCTCAGTTACCTCACAGACAGCGAGAAAGGAGGGTTGCCTGTGGCTCTCTCTCGCCTGAGATTATGACCGGGTGGCCAATATCTTTGTTTTTCACCACCCAAATGCTTTTCCCACTTATTTTAGCACTCTTGAAGGTTCATATATACATCATATATGTAAAATAAAAGCATACCGAAAACAAATAATGCTCTATATTGTAAATATAACGAATTCTGTCAGAATCCAAGGCTAGAAATGCACAAATAACTACCCTAGCCCCTAGGTCTATTTCGCGCTTGTCAGGTTAATGATGGTGTAATGGTTAGAGCGTGTAAATTCTGTATGTGATAGCCTGGGTTCGAATTACGTGCTTTCATTAATTTCATTTGAGGTGTTATTGGTGTTAAGAATGATGTTAAAAATTAAATATACTGAACAGTATATATAATATATATATATAATATATATATAAAATATATATATAAAATATATATATATATATACAGTATATATACTGTATACAGTATATATATACAGTACTGTATACTGTATTGAAATTTTTCCATCAGATGCTACACATGTACAAAGTTTCTGAATCTGCTCTGTGGTCTAATGGACATTATACACAAGCTTATGCTATCCCTGGTGGTATATTCTGATGAGCTGTGTGGTGGAGGCAGGGTAGCCGGTCACGGGACATTTACCCTCACGTCGCAGGTGTGGTAAGATGCACCCATAACAAAACACGTACCTAGGATTGGAGAGACAAGATAGCTCTGTAAGAACAAATATTATCTTTCCCATATTCCCTCTCACTCAAGCTCTATTTTACTCTTGATGGCACTCTTTTCATCCCTCCATATATCTCTTAATTACAGTGGCTATTCAATTTAAGTTCAAAAAGCTATATACTGTACTAGTATTTAAAAGTATAGACAAGGGATAAAGGGAGATGGACTTCAGAATCATCTACAGCATTGTTAACCAGAATAAAACATGGAAAGCTGTCATTGAACAAAATTATTTACTGGAACTCTAGATAATTTCTTAAGCTTTGAGTATGAAAGACAAATTGTGAGTTGTAGAAAATGTCTGATGTCAGCTTAACTAAAGATAAATAATACTAATTAAAATGTAAAACTTGCAAACTAAACAAACCAAAATTGGGACAAGGACAATATAAAGTCAAATTAAATTATCAAAATCGCTATGTGGAAACAACGCTTACTAAAATGAAAATTATTAAATAAAAGAACACAATCCACCACATAGGGTGTACATTACTACATGAGCAAGTTAATCTGTTTCCCAAGCAAACTAATCGCACATATAACAACGCACTATCGTCACGTTAAAGGAAGTAGTCAAGTTTGGGAAGTCCGGGACGTTCTGGCAAATTTTACTAAACTCTGCATGAATAAAGAAACTACATGTTAAATGTCAAAATATTATTTAAAATCAAATTTGCAACATGACAAGACATTAACAACAGTACAAAATACAAATATTGATAAGATATCTATACTATTACAAAATAATATATAAAATACAGTACAGCACTCACTAACGATAGTGCTATCGGGTAGGTACCTGTAAGCATAGCATGCCTCAAGTGACCCCTATCAATAACTACCCTACAAATAACCTACATTTATAGCACAAATAAACTAAGGAAATCGCAAAAGTAAGCAATTGATACTATCGACAATGAATACATATAATATAAAGACAAATAATTGCAAAATATGAAGTAACAACAGATTTAAACAAAGAGTACTCTTTTAACAAGAACAATAAATTTAAAAAATCATCAATATTAATATTAATAATAGAAAAAGAAAAGAAAAAGATAAACAATAAATACAGACAAAAAGTAAGCAGAGGTTATACAAGAAACTTCAAGTTAAAAATGCTTGATTAAAATTATTGATGTCAAATTTTAGAATACAGTCACAATAATTGACCCTAAAAAGATTAAATTTATGGAACAATTTACTTGCCTCAAAACCTCTGTCCACTAAGAGTCTGTATAGTAACCTAGCTCTAGCCCAAAAGTCATCTACTTTAGTGCAGATTTTACAAAATCTTATTAATTGGGAATAAAAACAATTATAAGTTATTTTACTATCGATATTACTACTAGGGAAAGGAAAGTTTATTACGTTAAAATTAAAATCATCAACTTTGTGATATACTTTAAGTATGCACTGTTCATTAACAATCTCTATATTTATATCAAGAAAATTTTCAACTTTATAATTTACGTTACATTGTGTGAGGGGAATAGAATTAGGGTAAATAAGTTTACATTACATTACATTAATGAAGGCAACGCACCAGGCGACAAAGGCCATATGGCACGAAATAGGTAAAGACGGGAAGGAAGTTAACTAAATATCATCGAGAACTCGAACATGATGAAGGAAGGACATAATACGGGAGATAGAAAACGAGGGAGATTCAGAAAGAAAATCTGCAAGACATGGCGGCCGGCGGAGGAAAGCCAGAAAAGGGAAGAAACGCGCGCGGGCAACGGAAAATAAGGGGCAATCGAGGAAAATATGGGAGACAGAAAGCTGAACGGTACAGCGCGAGCAAAGAGTCGGAGGAGAACGGGACATTAAAAACGAATGGGTAAGTCTGGTGTGGCCAATGCGGAGACGGGCCAAAGCCGTCTCCCACCGGCGATTACGGTGGGAGGGATCAGACCACCCAGAAACGGACGGTTTGACAGAACGAAGTTTATTAACGGAGATAGCGGACCACTGAGTCTGCCACCTCGACCAAAGAAACCTGGACAAGGCAGGGAAGAAATCAGAGGCCGGGACAGCAAGTGAGGAGCGGGTACCCCGCACGGCAGCAGAACGAGCAAGGCAATCAACCCGCTCATTACCGCAAACGCCAACGTGACTGGGAACCCAGCAAAAACGGACAAGCTTTTTGCGGACGGAAAGGCGGAAAAGCCATTCCTGAATGGAAAGAACTAAAGGGTGTAGAGCAGGGGAGGACTGTAAGATAACTAGAGCACTGAGAGAATCAGAGAACAAAGTAAAGGACGAGGAGGGGAAGGAACACATAAAACGGAGGGCAATAAAAATAGCATAAAGTTCAGCAGTTAATATACTGGCAACGGAAGGTAAAGAATATTGATACGAGCAAGTGGGAAAAAGGACGGCAAACCCCACGCCTACCGACGTCTTGGAGCCATCAGTAAACACAGGAGTGGTTGTAGCGTGAAGAGAGAGGTGATCTAAGAAACGAGACCGAAGAACGAGGGGAGAAGTAGAGGACTTGGAACAAGGGAGGATGGAAGGGCAAACCGAAGGACGAGGGAAAAGCCAGGGGGGAAAAGAGCAAAAGCGGAAAGGGAGGACGTTAGAAACAGGGAAAGAGCACGATGCGAGCAGCGAGAGCATGCGGACAGAAAACGGAGAACCAAGACGGGGGTGAGACGAAAAAGTAGCAACGACCGAAGGGGGAAGGGAAAGAAATGAAGATGGGAATTGTTGAAGGCGAGCGTAAGAACGAAGGGACAGGAGAGCCCGACGGCGATAAAGAGAAGGGAAACCAGACTCAGCATAGAGGCTTTCAACAGGAGAGGAACGAAAAGCACCAAGAGCAAGACGAAGACCAGAGTGATGAACAGAATCAAGAGCATGGAGAACAGAATCAGAGGCTGAAGAGTAAACTTGACAGCCATAATCCAACTTAGAGAGGACAAGAACCGTATGAAGCCGAAGAAGAAGTGCTCGATCAGCACCCCAAGTGAGGTGGGACAAGGACTGAAGAAGGCGGAGGCGGAGTAAGGCAGCAACCTTGAGAGAAGAAACATGAGCGGACCAATTAAGACGAGAATCAAAAGTAAGACCCAAAAAAGTAGTAGAGGAACGATAAGGGAGGGCAGTACCATAAAGAGTAAGAGGAGGATGAGGAATAGAATGGCAACGAGTAAAGGACATCGCGCAGGATTTGGAGGTGGAAAAACGGAACCCGTGGTGGGTTGCCCATGAAGAAACAGCCAGAATAGCGGATTGGATAAGAAGACGTAAAGCAGCAATATCTGAGTCGGCTGCGTAAATCGCAAAGTCGTCGACATACAAGGAAGACCGAACCCCGACAGGAAGAGAAGACACGATACCGTTGATAGCAATGAGAAAAAGGATGGTACTCAGGACACAACCCTGAGGGACACCTTCCAACTGAGGGTAAAGACGAGATAAGTGGGAAGCGACTCTGACACGAAAGGACCGAGAAGAAAGAAAATTCTGAATAAAGACTCCTAGATTACCGTAAATGCCACAAGAACGGAGCTGACGCAAAATGTGGTACTTCCAGGTAGAATCATAGGCTTTTTCGAGATCGAAAAAAACAGCAATGACAGTTTGACGACGAGCAAAAGCTGTCCTGATATAAGATTCCAAGCGAATGAGGGGGTCAAGCGTACTACGAGCACGTCTGAACCCGAACTGGGAAGAAGACAACAAATGGCGCGACTCAAGAATCCACATGAGACGAGCGTTAATCATACGTTCAAAGAGTTTACACAGGCAACTGGTAAGGACAATAGGGCGATAGTCCTGTGGGGAGAACCCAGACTTGCCAGGTTTAAGAAAAGGGATGGTCAGGGCAGTACTCCAAGAGGGAGGGAAAACACCAGAAGACCAAATCTTGTTATAGAGAGCTAACAAGAAGACCAGAGCTTGCGAGGAAAGATGTTTGAGCATGAGATAATGGATACCATCAGGACCCTCAGAAGTGTTCTTACAGGCACGGAGAGCGGTGCGTAACTCAGATGAGGAAAAAGGAGCATTATAGGATTCGTCAGAGGAAAGACGAAAAGTAATTGGAGTACTTTCCGCAACGACTTTAAGCGAGTGAAACTCAGCAGAGAGGTGAGAACCACTACTAACTGAGCTAAAGTACGAGCCCAATCGATTAGCAATTGTTTCGGAGTCTGCCACAGAAACACCATCAATGCGGAGGACTGGAGCACGGAAGGGAAGATGTTTACCAGAGATCTTACGAATACGTTTCCAAACCGAAGCGACAGGAGTGCGAGACGTAAGAGAAGAAACATAGGACTCCCAACTCCGGCGTTTAGCGGCTTTGGTAGTACGACGGAAAAGAGCAGACGCACGGCGAAAGAGAAAAAATGACTCCTGAGAAGCAGGGGTGAGACGCTTACGGCGAAAACTCTTCCAAGCCGCCCGTTTAACCCGGAGGGCCCTGGAACACTCAGGAGACCACCAAGGGACGCATTTAGACGAGAAAGGGCGAGATGTCCGGGGAACGGACGTCAAAGCAGCACCGAAAACCAGATCCAGAAAAAACGAGAGCATGACACGGACCGATGAGAAAGGAGGAGGAAGCAAAGAAGGAACAGTAAGGGAAGCGAAAGAAGACCAGTCCGCCCGCTGGAAGCACCAACGAGGGGAGTTAGGAGTAGGAGAGTAGGTAGTCAGAGAAAGGAGAATGGGAAAATGGTCGGAATTGTGAGAATTCTCGAGAACTGACCAATGAAAATCAAGGGAAACGGAAGGGGAACACAGGGAAAGATCGATACAGGAAAACGTACGAGTCCGAGCATCAAAATGAGTAGGAGCACCAGAATTAAGGATAAAAAGATTACGGGCCGAGAGAAAAGGTTCAAGCCGACGACCCCGGGGCGAAATAACATTGTCACCCCACAAGGTGTGCCGACCATTAAAATCACCAAGGACTAAGAATGGAGTGGGCAACTTAGATAAAATCCCGGAGAATTCGGTAAAATCGATGGGAAGAGAAGGCGACAAATACACAGAAACCACTGTGAACCAGCGGTCAAGATAGACTCTAGCAAAGGTGCAAGGGAAATGAGTAGAAAAGGACAGCTCTTCAAAAGGGACAGAACGATGAATAAGAAGACAAGTATCATAGAGAGAGTGGGGAGAACTATAAAAAGAGTAATGAGGAAAGGGAACAGGAGGAGAGAAAAGACGAGTCTCCTGAAGACAAACGACCTTAGGGAGTGAAGAGAAAGAAGAAAACGTAAGTCAATCCTTTGAGCATTAAGACTACGAAGATTCCACTGCAAAATGGACATAATTAAAGAAAAAGAAAAAAGAAACTAAGAGGAGACAAAGGACGAAAAAACAACGAAAACAGACAAAAGAAAACCATAAAAGGAGGCAAAAGCCACCGAAAATAAGAACGCACAGAAAAAGAGGAAGGACACACATAGAAGGAAAGAAATATACACAAAGAACAATAAAGGTAAAACACACACACTTATGTACAACTAAGAAAAGGCGAATGAGGAGAACGCGGAGAATTAAAAGGAGGCAAAAGCCAACAAAAAAAGAAAGGGAAGAATACACACTTATGCACAACAATGAAAAGTCGGATGGGCGAACGGGGAGACAGATAAAGACAAATAATGAGAAAGGGAAAAATACACACTTATGTACAACAATGAAGAGGTGGATGGGTTAACGGGGAGACAGAAGAGAAGGAGGCAGAGGGGAGGACCGAAAACCGGGGGGCATAGGGAGGCTTGACAGCGAAAGAGAAGAAGAAAGAGGAGGGCCAGAGTGAGAGGAGGGAAAGGCAGAGAACGAAAGAGAGACAGAAGGAAGAGAAGAAGGTCGGGAAGGGGTAGAGATGGAAGAGGGGGGGACAGGGGAAGGAGGAGGCGGTTGAGGGGTAAGGGGTAGTGTAGAGGGGACGGGATGAATGTCAGCTGAAACGGTAAGAGGCGGGGGACGAGAAGAATCGAGAAAGGCTCGAATCTTGGGAATGGACTCAAAGGACATGTTTAAGACAGAGGGAGGGCGAAGGCAGGAAGAAGAAGAAAGAGATAGAGAGGAGGAGGAAGGAGGGGTGGAGGAAGGAGGCAACCTCTTTTCTTCTTCTCACCGGGACTCGGACTCCGGACAGTACGGTGGAAGTCCCTGCGTTTAGAAGAGGAGTGGGGAGAGGGAGAACGGGAGGTACGGGAAGGAATTTTGGAAATCCGGTTGGTAGAGACAGGAGACCGGAAGGAAGGGAACCACGAGACGAGGGAGGAGG
>JBAKBP010028737.1:0-28146 GCA_037953745.1 Lithodes maja | reverse complement strand
CTTCCGTGCCATTTAGGTGTCGATTATTTCCTGGCGAGCGATAGCGAGCCTGCAATTTTAAGAGGAACCGGCCTTTGGCCGGGAAATTTTTCTACCGAAAAATGTACAAATTTATCTTGAAGGGGGTCTAGGGGTGTTTTTCTAAGCTTGATGGAGGTCTAGGGAGGAAACTAACACAAAATATATGAATAAATGAATTAATAGACCAAACAAACGGCCAGTCTCCCCTAAAGGTTGATGGAAGTCTAGGAAGCACACTAAAAACCTTCCCTTAATGGAATAATATGGAACTACAATGTCTCCGCAGCCTATACATGCCAAGTTTTCACAATTAACGACATATTTAGCTACAAATTGTGTGTAATAGCTGAGAAATTAAGATGGAGGGATGACAATTAAAACAAAAAATATTAATAAATACGAAAATAAACAAATAAATAAATAAAAAACAGGCAAAAGTGGATTACAGTAATTTTTTCTTTGTGGATCATTCAGCTTCTCATAATGGATCACCAATTTATCTATCTATCTATCTATTGCCTGACGCCATGATCCTCGAAGAGGTGGCCATGAACGAAATGCACCCATACACCTCTGTCCCCCTCCTCCCAACCAGCACCGCCTCATTCATATACTTCTTAACCCACTGAACCCCAACTAGTTAATAATAAATGTACCACCCAGGACCAGCAGGTTGTGAAAAAAGTTTTTTCCAGAAAACACCAGGAATGGGTTAGAAATGAAGGAAAACCCCCCAAAAAACGATCCCCTAGGTCATTAAGGGGTCCTACGGTGCACCCGAAAGTCGGAATTAACATGGGGAAATGGGTAAGCCTAGGCAAAAACAGGCAAAAACAGATTTTTGCACGCTCATGCGCACGCGGTTGGACTTTGAGAGTTTTCAACCATCGGCATGGTTGCGTGGGATACATACACAGTTCCCATACAAATCTGAGCCCTCTAGGTGCCATAGGACCGGAGTAATTAAACCCCGACGCAACATATGCGTCCTGGGGTTCAGCGTTACATACATTGCTGATGCACTGTTTGCGTCGCTGGGGTTCTGTGGGTTAACTCCATCCTTTCACCTCTTTCTCGGTTTACCTCTCCCTATCTGTCCTTCCACCTCGCTCTCGTACACCCTCTTAGTCATTCTCTCGCTTCCCATACGTTCCAAATGGCTGAACCATCTCAAGGTGTTCCTTTTTACACTTTCGAGCACATCTACCTCCCTCTTACTTCCTCATTCGTCTGTCTATCCATCCATGTAACTCCGCACGCACTTCTCAAGTAACTCATTTCCACCCCTCACTCTTGGTCTGAGTCTCTCCACCAACGTCCATGCTTCGCTTCTGTAAGTCAGTGTTGGGATTATCACACTGTCATGCAAGGACTTCTTCACTTCCATACTGACCACCCTATTTCTTGTTACTGCTTTCAGCGTTCCTGCAACCCAATCCAATTTATCATTCGGCCAAAATAATATTCACAAATCCCTGTCCGTAATTGAACAGTTGCCCACATAAGTTTTGTTCCTATCCGTGATTTTATCCATGGCAATATAATGCGCATGAATGAATTATAAGCATACTTTCTTGTGCAGTAGTTAACTCCTCTGATTAGTCAACTGATTTAAAAAAAAGAAACCAGTGCTCGTCTGCCATCACTCACTTCTTGCCCCTGAAGACGATGGCGTGGGCGGCATGGGCCAGGTTGTGGTTGTTGGTAAAGTTACATTGCCAGCTAGGACAACCCAGGCGACGCAGCTCCTCACTCAGACCACTGCAAATACACATATAGCTCATTAGCTGTCATGAATGTATGTATGAATATACCTAGGCACATGTCCCATAGCTGGGGGTGGCAGACTCGAGACAGAGCCCGAACAGGGACAACACAACACACACACTCACACACACATACACACACAAGTAAAATAAAAATATAAATAAAACAAAAATAAAATCAGACACCTGTCATGACTTTAGCCGGAGTCACACGAGCGATTTTTCAGTCAATTTTTACGAGCAATTGTAGTCTGGCAGGCTTAAAATTTCCGTTATATCAGAAATCTGCCACCTAACATACTCTCCCATCAGTTTAGTTGCCGATACCAGTGCAAAAAAGTCCCAAAATATAGCGAGAAAAAACTTGCTCATGGAAAATTGACGGAAAAAGCGCTCGTGTGACAGCGGCTTAACAAATAAATCTATTTGTAAGTAGGGTAGAAAGGTAATTTACCATCAATAAACTCAATTATTATATGTACGTTTTTTTCATACCATTGAGCGTATTTTAGCTTGTGTTTCTGCAATCTATCGATGTATATTGCTTGTTTTTTTTTTTTGACCGAACACGCCAAGTAGCAATGTCGAATGGGACACCTGTAACATTAGACTATCCCACGTCTTGACTAGTAAGTGTGTGTGTGTGTGTGTTTCTCTCTCTCTCTCTCTCTCTCTCTCTCTCTCTCTCTCTCTCTCTCTCTCTCTCTCTGTACAGTATCTTACACATACGCGTGAGTTACATAAATATATGTTTAGGCCTCAGCCAGGATTCGAACCATAGTCAATCAAAATGACATCCCATGCTTTAACCCACTCGGCCACGGCGTGATAAAAACTTACCAACCTTTTTCCATGTATATAGGAGAAGGGAAATCCTACTTGGGGATGGCTGATTCCATACAAATCCTACTTGGGGATGGCTAATTCCATACAAATCCTACTTGGGGATGGCTAATTCCATACAAATCCTACTTGGGGATGGCTAATTCCATACAAATCCTACTTGGGGATGGCTAATTCCATACAAATCCTACTTGGGGATGGCTAATTCCATACAAATCCTACTTGGGGATGGCTAATTCCATACAAATCCTACTTGGGGATGGCTAATTCCATACAAATCCTACTTGGGGATGGCTAATTCCATACAAATCCTACTTGGGGATGGCTAATTCCATACAAATCCTACTTGGGGATGGCTAATTCCATACAAATCCTACTTGGGGATGGCTAATTCCATACAAATCCTACTTGGGGATGGCTAATTCCATACAAATCCTACTTGGGGATGGCTAATTCCATACAAATCCTACTTGGGGATGGCTAATTCCATACAAAGTCGTAGGGTCCTACAGGGATCTGCCTTGTGTAGGTCAATCGGCTTTCTGCAGACTCTCATTTTCTTATGTTCTTATGTCCTTATGTAATGTCAGAGTACAGTACAGTGGGCCAAATGAGTCGTGTCTCCGCTGTTATTACGTTTTACTCGCTGTGTTATGTAGTCATGTCTGTCAGATGTTGAATAAAGTGTGTAAAGATAGGAACATGTTTTTAAATCTCACTCGAAACGATGAATTAATGCTTAGATAGTGCTGATGCCAATTACTGATCGAAATATACTTTGTACTGCGTCATCACTTATTTTGCCGACTGTACAAGGGATTTATACGGTAAGCCTCACGCAACTCAATGGAAGTTGATTAAATTGTATTCCCCTCTTGACAAGCATAGAGGTATAATATATATGTAGAATATCTCACTAATACGTGTGAGTTATATGAATAAATGTTTAGGCCTCAGCCAGAATTCGAACCGCAGTCAATCAGAATGGTATCCCATGCTTTAACCCACTCGGCCACGGCGTGATAAAAGCTTATGAATTTTCCCCATATACATAGGGTAAGGGGAGATGGGTCGTTATTCTGGTGCCCCTTCTTCTTCATGTTTAGCCCCAAATTTTCAGATTTTAAGACGTTTGACCCATTAGTTTGGCGATTTTAAGACATTTCGCCCCATTTCTTTGTCAATATTAAGACCTTTCGTCCTATTTAGGTATCGATTTTTGTCCTGGCGAAAAATAGTGAGCCTTTGTTTTTGGAAGAACCGGCCTTTGGCCAGGAAATTTTTCTACCAAAAAATGTACAAATTAATCTAGAAGGGGGATCTAATGGATGTTTTTTTTTAAAGTTTGCTGGAGGTCTAGGGAGGAAACTAGAAAAATAATAAATAAATTCAAATATCGACCTACAAATGAACCATCCTCCTTAACCTAACAAGTGCGCATGGGGGTAATTGGAAACGTCCCCCTGTGCTGACGTATTTGAGGTGTTTCCGTCACTAAAATATTCATTGTACCATTAATAGCATTAATAATTATCCATATGCGCCTATTATGGGTTGATTATAAAGGTATTAACCTGAAACAACAATAAAACGAGTGAAAACAGCGTTTGGATGGTCAAAATCGGAGATATAGCCCGCGAGTTGTATAATGTATGGGTGAGGCAAACTGCTTTTCCCGCCAATTTCCCCCAAGGCCACTGAGACACAGTCGATCGATACTCTCTCTCTCTCTCTTGCACTCGCTTGCCATCAGTGATGACAACACCCTGCTTGCAACTCGCTAATGTTAGCACAAAAATATACCTCAGAATAAGGGAATAATAGGGAAAATAGGTGATAACTGAAGGAGAGGAGGAAAGTGGGGAAGGAGGGGAGGTAGAGGACTGAGATTTTGCATGGCCCAGGGGCCAAAAAAAAAATAAAAAAATAAAAAAATAAAAATAAAAATATATTTTTTTTTCGATGTCAAAAGTTGATTTTTTGTTTTACTTACTCTCAAGAGTCTTCCCGCAGTCCGCCGGGGGAACTCTTAAGAGTCTCCCCGCAGTTCCCGGGTTAAAGCGTGGGATGTCGTTCTGATTGACTGTGAATCCTGGCAGAGGCCTTAAGATTTATTCATGTAATTCATGCACATTTGTGATATATTCTACATAATAATTATACCTTTATGCTAACTCACGCCCCGGGCCCCTTCCCCTTAACCCCTACTGTACCGTAGGATACAGTAATAAAAGTTCCCCCCAGTCCCAAACAATGTGGCCAAAATGGCAAGATAGAACAACCTTCCACCTCAAGAGATGAAGGAAGACTGGCTCTCTCAGCCTTCAGAGGGGTGGATATAAGCTGAGAAGTGTTGCCATATCGAGAGCAGTGCTCAAACGGTCATCGTACCAGGCACAGCCTGATACAGGCAGTTACAAGGAAGGTACATTACTGACGCTCTCAGCCGTCGCTGGGACTAGGGAGTGACTTATCTACTGACGGCTGGTAGCCGTCGCTGGGATTGGATGCGTTAAGCGTTATTTAATTTTTTGTGTAGTAACAACATTATTTTAATTTGCAGCTAATGGATGACAATAAACTGACCTTACAGACTTTCCATGGCTATCCCAGAAGAGAATGGTTTTCCAGTCGTCATCAGTGGTGTTGTCAGCAATTTGTTTTGGTCCTCTGTTGTCGCCAGCCCTTTGTGTCAGTTCTCTCTTGTCGCCAGCCTTTTGTTTTGGTCCTTTTTTGTCGCCAGCCTTTTGTTTTGGTCCTTTTTTGTCGCCAGCCTTTTGTGTTGGTTCTCTTCTCTCGGAACGCCCTTGACCGTACTGTGTAGCGTTTGTAGCAGTTTTAGGAGGGATTAATTTATCCCCCCTTTGTTTTCCGGTAGCTTTATGAGTCTTAGGCACTTTCGTTTTGACGTTTTCTTTAGGAGCCGACTTTTTCACTTGCTTAGACTCCTCCGCTTTAGTGGAGGACTTTTGCTTGACACGAGAATTAACCTGACTTTCACTTAATTTATCAATAGATTTACGAAACGATACTTTCTCTTGCTTGGATATTTTGACTTTCTTGGTGGATCTATTGACTTCACCAAGGGATAGCACTTTATATTGGCCAGGGAACTCGATGGTCTGACCCACAGGGGCATACTTTAGAACTGGATAATAGTTGGAGGTCTTGTGGTCTCGCGCTCGCCAAGGAGGATGGTGTCGAACATTATTCCTCGTGGGGTCTGTTTTGGGGGTGAGGTCTCGGTGCCCTCGGAGGCGACGCACCCCACTCGAGACCAAGTTAACGACATGCCTCGAGGTCTCTGCTATGCCTCGTGCAGCATGCAAGGGGTCGCGGGTGTAGCATAGTAGTGATGTGAAGGTCAGCATACACAGTATCACCAGCAAGAAGGGCTTGGGTCGGCGAAGGCGGTGGCAGCACGACATTATGAGGCTTTGACACACTATAGTCTATTCGCTGTAAGTAGGCGAGAAATCATGACCTCTATCCTCTGTAACTAAAAATCGACTAGAGTATTCGAGCTAATATTTCTACCATTTGGGAAGAGTTAGTCAAGGAATAGATGTGGAAATTTTCAGCCAATTTGCTCTAGGCCTTTTTGAGTTACAGAGGTTAGAGGTCATGATTTTTTGCTTACTTACAGCGAATAAACTATAGTATAGTAACCCCTTGAGGATTGTCACACGTTTTGACAGTTTAATCTGGCTCTCATTAGACGATTTTAAACAGCTTAGGAAGGATCTGTGGGAATATCTATATTATTAAATCAGTTCGTGTGTCTGTTTGTCTATCTGTGTGTTCTTAATAGGCGGCCGCAGTTTTGGACCTGGGGAGCTGAAACTTTGCATGTGGGTGTCAATTGACCTGGGTCAGGTCATAGAGGGGGCGAGGCCACGATCGGAGGTCGTTTCGAGGCCGAAATTGAAAAAAAAAAAAAAAAAAATGCCGTTTGGGGCAGAAGGAGGCCTCCGATCGAAAAGGTGTATGGAACGAACGTTTTTCGCAGCCCCCCAAAATGGGGGTACGGATGAGGTCAGATCCAAAATCGGAGGTCATTTAGCGGCCGAAATCGAGGTCGCCGTTTAATGAGGCACAGGGAGGTCGAGGCCGGTGATTATGGTAGTAGTAGTATTGTGATGATTGTGGTAGTAGTGATTGATGATGGTGATTATGGTAGTAGTAGTGGTGGTAGTACCCGGGCAACGCCGGGTACCCCTGCTAGTAAAACGATAAAGACGTTCTCAATTAACCCTCTGACTGTCATATACCCTTCCTAATCTGAACAAAATCCTCTGCTGGTGAACTCTGGTAAACCTTCTGGCTTCTTACAGACAATTTTATCCAGAAGGACTTAGTGATTTTGAATGATAGGGCCGAGAGATATATTAAAACCTTAAGTCCTTCTGGATAAAATTGTCTGTAAGAAGCCAGAAGGTTTACCAGAGTTCACCAGCAGAGGATTTTGTTCAGACCTTAAGGGGAGAATTTTAATAATATATTTATTTATCTATTTGTTTTTCAGCTTCCTCCCTAGACCTTCTAACTGAAAAAAAAAAAAAAAAAAAATCATGACCTCCCTTCGCAAAAACTTTGTGTATTTTTCGGTAGAAAAATGCCCGGCCAAAGGCCGGTTGCTCCTAAATTGCAGACTCGCTATCGCTCGCCAGGGATTTTTTTTCTTTTCTATGTGAGTGAGGGAGACAAGAGGCAGAACTGCCTGTATCGAGTGCCTCCCCCATAGTTGAAAGAGTGACAGGGCCAAAATCGAGAGACGTTCGAGCCAAAATTTCCCACTAGTTTTGAGATTATAAGACGTTCGGCCCATTAGTTTGGCAATTTTAACACCTTTCGCCCCATTTCGTTGTCAATTTTAAGACCTTTCGTGCATATTTAGGTGTCGAGTGATAGCGAGCTTGCAATTTTAAGAGAGACCGGCCTTTGGCCGGTAAATTTTTCTACCATAAAATGTACAAATTTATCTTGAAGGGGGGTCTAGGGAGTGTTTCTCTAAGCTTGATGGAGGTCTAGGGAGTGTTTCTCTAAGCTTGATGGAGGTCTAGGGAGTGTTTCTCTAAGCTTGATGGAGGTCTAGGGAGGAAACTAAAATAATATATGAATAAATGTATTAATAAACCAAACAAACGGCCAGCCTCCCTTTAATGTAACTTAATGTCATGTACTTAAGGGGAGATTTCCACTTGAGGGATTTTTTTCTTGACCCCTTTCTCCCTCATGTTTAGCCCCCATTGCTTTTGAGATTTTAAGACGTTCGCCCCATTAGTTTGGCGACTTTTAAGAACTTTCGCCTCAGTTCTGTCAAGTTTAAGACCTTTCGTGCCATTTAGGTTGTCTATTTTTTCCTGGCGAGCGATAGCGAGCCTGTAATTTAAGAGGAGCCGGACTTCGGCCTGGACATTTTTCTTCCGAAAAATGTACACATTTATTTTGAAAGGGGGTCAAGGGGGTGTAATTTTAAGCTTGATGGAGGTCTAGGGAATAAACTAAAAACCTCATTAAATAATACCTGAAGCCATACTGATTGAATCGCTGTTAAGTTATGTTCCCCCCCCCCCCCCCCCCCCGGGACTCCCTTCTTCTTTATGTTTAGCTCCATTAGTTTTTATATTTTAAGACGGTCGGCCCATTCGTTTGGCGATTTGAAGAGCATTCGACCCATGCTTTTAAATTTTGGAGAGAACCGGTGCACATTTGCCTACCGAAAAATGTACAGATTAATTTCGAAGGGGGAGTGGGGGGGGGGGGGGTCTTGGGTGCATATTTTAAAAGCTTGATGTAAGTCTAGGGACCAAACTTACAAAAAAAAAAAAAATATATATATATACCGGTATATATATATATATATATATATATATATATATACCGGTATATATATATATATATATTATATATATATATATATATATATATATATATATATATATATATATATATATATATATATATATATATATATATTATATATATATATATATATATATATATATATATATATATATATATATATATATATATATATATATATATATATATATATATATATATATATATATATATATATATATATATATATATATACTGTATATATAACAATAATAAATAAATAAATAAATATATAAATAAACTTAAAGACCGATATATCTTGTTAACAAATTATGATAATGATTTGTGGTAATTAGTTGAAGTATCTGACATTAAGCAAACGACCCATGCACAGCTGCAGAGGAGACGGCTAGTGGCAGAAAATGTCAATATGCGGAGATTTTGACTTATTTGTTTATTAATATATTTATACATGTTTCTAAAGTTTCTCTCTCTCTCTCTCTCTCTCTCTCTCTCTCTCTCTCTCTCTCTCTCTCTCTCTCTCTCTCTCTCATAAATTAATTTCATGCCGACCAACGAACGGAGGGAAAGGTGGGTGGGGAGAGAGCCTTCTTCTTTGCTATCCTTGCCTTCCACTTTGTAGCAAATTCTATTTTAGCATTAAGTCCGGACAACCTAGTAGGGACCGCAATGTCTGTGTATCTGTGTAACTATATGTAACTATGTAACTCCATGTAACTATGTAACTCCATGTAACTATGTAACTCCTATAACTACATGTAACTATGTAACTACATGTAACTATATAACTCCATGCAACTCTATGTAACTATATGTAACATATGCAACTCTATGCAACTCCATGTAACTATGTAACTCTATGTAACTATATGTAACTCTGTACCTATGTAACGGTGTAACTCTGTGTAACTATGTAACTATGTGTAACTATGTAACTATGTAACTCTGTAACTCTATGGAACTCTATGTAACTGTAACTATGGAACTCCAAGTAACTATATGCAACTCCATGTAACTATTCAACTATATGTAACTATATGCAACTCCATGTAACTCCATGTAACTGTATGTAACTCCATGTAACTATGTAAATCTATGTAACTACATGTAACTCTATGCAACTATATGCAACTCTATGTAACTCCATGTAACTCTATGTAACTCATTCTTTCCTCATCTTCCTGTGACGCATGCCGAGTATGAGCATGCTGTACAGAACGCTCAGTCAGACCCCACTCTCGCTAGGATCGTCAGGGCAGGAACTTTGGCTGTAGTCCGTGTAGAGTTTCCTAACTCAGTTTATGTGAGCCGTTGTACTATAAGTATTATAATTATGTATTTTGTTTTCTTCTAAGTCAACGAGTTCTATTTTATATCATTAGATATAAGTATTGTGTGTGGGACTTATATATAATGAGGAGAAGAGAGAGAGTTATGTAACGACGGCCAGTGAGCGCGCCACGAGGTAGGTAGGCCTCCCTCCCTCCTCCCTCCTCCCTCCTCCCTCCTCAAGCGCGTGGGAAATCCTTTGTCGATCCCAGATTGAGAGAGAATATGACGTAATGATTGTCAGTGGGCGGTCCTTAGTAGTTTGCGATATGCCGCTAGAGGGCCGAGTATAAAAAGGAGAGGTCCTCGCCACAATTCTTTAGAACTCATCAGGCAGAGCGACTTCTCATATCCCTTGCAACTATCCATATTCTTCCGACTGATGTGAACTTTCTCTACTCTCTGAACCGCCTACCTTCTTCTTCTCCCGAACCCTTTTTAACCTCAATGACCCCTTTGGTGCAGATTTAGTCAGCCAAAGTATTATCGCTTGAGTTCTCACGAGATATATGCCTGTTAGATAGCCTATTTTGGAAGGGATAACTAGAATAGGATTGATTGATGTTTGTTGCACTCGTATATGCATTTCCCTGTGTACGATTATCCATGTTCCTGTTTTCTGCTGGTTTAGGTAATGCTAGACTGGGATAAGGTTTCGGGAGTTGTGATTTCCTATGAGTACTAGGTTTTGGTTGAACCGGTACAATTGCAACGGAGACGTGGGAAGCCTAGGTGGTCTTTCTGACTGTGTACCTTGAGAGTTTAGCACTGTGTTGCGAGTGAGGGCTTTTGCCTCTGCCACCCAACACTGTGCTATCTCGTTTGCTTGACTTTGAGAGGATCGCCAGGAGAGAACCAGATACTAGTGATCTGGATCTCTCAAGAGAGCATCCCGTCAATTAACGTAATTTGGCCGCACAGTCTTAAGGACCTTGCTAGGCTACGAGCCGCTTGCTCAGCCATTGTTTCCTAACCTTAGATATCCCAGCTAGACTTTGCTCGACCAGCAGATACAGCATAGTATTGAAGCTTCTCCTTATGTATGTTATTGTTTATGCACTATTGATTTCATGTGTGGCACGCTTAGCTACTGTAGAGATTAGTGGCCCACGAGCACAATCCTAGTAGGCTATTGTCAGTGCATTGTCGGAGTACTTCTTCTTAATGTTTGCCATTTACTATTGTCTATTCTTATAATTCTTCTTATGTCAACTTAAAGCCTTTAATTGCCAGTGTGTTACTTATTGAATTGCTGTTCAAAATCCGATACTTACTTCTTACGAGTATTCGAGAAGCATCTAACTTTATCAGAAGATTCCTTGCTTGATGCTCGAGGACTATTGTTTAACGTAACGTAATAGTGCCGATCCGAAGTAGAGGGTGGAGGACTTCTTAAGTTCTTAGTCAAGGGTGGATTACTTCGGCTTCGGCCAACACTATTCTTTAGTGTTGTAGTACTTTCTTCTTTGTTTGATTGTTGACCAGACTAGATAACTCCCGTCTTGTTATTAGTCTGTTGTGTGAAACGCTAGTACCGAGTTCTTGTATACCCCGTTATAGCAGATAGAACTCTGGAGGGTAGTGGCGTTTTTTGTTCGGCTGGCAGTACTCTGGGGATGGGATCGTGTGTTTCCGTTGTGGCAGCGAGCCATACTCGAGTCCTGTGTAAGAGCCCTAGTGTACCCGAGTGCCCGGTCGTAACAAATGGCGACCTTGCTTAGGATTTTGTGAACAGTATAATTTTTTGCAGAGTTGTACAACATTTGTTTGTTCGTACTTTAGCGTACATATTGAAGAATATTTTTTTTTTGTAAGGCAATTAGGAGAGCATTTAAGAGACTCCAGTTAATTTAGTAATTAGTGCTTACATAAGGGAGTTTAACACTTTTGTCTCGAGAATTTTTTGTGAACTTCAGTATGTCGTGCCCTAGCACTGACGAGGAGCGAGAGATGCCCTTTGAAGAGGTGCCGTTAGTAACTAGTGAGGAGGATGCTAGACTTTTTGTGAGTAAGCGGTACCACGTGACGGAGGGGAGGCTGACTGGGGTGGATATTTATGGCTTGCACCTGATAGCCAAGGTTTTGGGTCTATCCAATGTAGGAGGGATGTCCAAGGGGGAGCTGATTTCCTGGGTGTTGCGTGGGCGACATGGGGTTTCGGAGGAGAGGGCGTTTGGGGGGGTTCCTCCCCAGATCCCCTCTCACTCGACTCCCACAGTGCCGTCCACTCAGTTGCCGGAGGTTAGCACTCTCCCACAGAGGGATGAGAATTGGAAGATTGGAGTGCCCTCGGGCGGTGCGTATGGTGGTTCCCCAGTTCTTGCCCCCCTCCTTCAGTAGTGGCAGCTCCCTCTTCCTGCCTGTCTCCAGATATGATATTTAAACTTGAGCTTGCTAAAATTGAGGCTAGGAGGCAGGAGAATGAGACTAGGAGGCAGGAGAATGAGACTAGGAGGCAGGAGAATGAGACTAGGAGGCACGAGGCTGAGCTTAGGTACGACTCAGAGAAGTATTGTGCTCAAATAGATTTAGATAAGACTCGTGCAGAGTCGACAGGGATTCGGATGGGCCGTGAGGGCCAAGTAAGAGAGCAGTCCTTGTCCCACTTAGTCAAATTGGTGCCGGCATTTAGTGAAACTGAAGTCACAGAATTTTTTAATCGTTTTGAGAAGAAGTGTAGGGAGCATAATTGGCCTGAAGAGAAGTGGGCAGCTCTGGTCTCCTCAAGACTTACGGGTAAGGGTCTGAAGGCTTATGATGCACTGCCTTTAGAGTCTTGCATTGACTACCCAGAATTGAAGAGAGCTGTCCTACGGGCATACGAGTTGCAACCAGAAACATATCGATTGAAGTTTCGGGGTGTTACAAAGACTAGGGAGGCGACCTTTCTTGAACATGCCCGGGACTTAAAAGATGCACTTACAAACTGGACACGTTCTGAGAAAGCTGAGACGGCCGAACAGTTGACTGAGCTGTTTCTGCTCGAGCAGTTTTATAAGTGTACAGGTGCAGAAATGACTTTAACTATTAAAGAAAAGAATCCAAAAACTCTACAGGAGGCAGCTGAGATGGCTGACCTCCGGCTATCATTAATTCGTGGGTGCGGGTCTGCCCAGCGTAGTGAGGCAGGTAACAAGGGGCGTGACGCCCCACCCCCCCGAGTTAGTAATATATCTTATGCAAACAAGTACAAGAGTTACGATACCAAGACTGACCACAAGACTAGCACCGTCCCATTTAAGAAGGGGCCGGGCCCTTCCCAGTACCAAGGGAAGCCCAAAGGGGAGTTAGAGTGTTATCAATGTCATAAAAAGGGGCACTTTGCAAGAGTCTGTCCTAGCAAACCACCTACAGCAGCTGTGTCTTTGGCCTGCAACATTGGTGTGTCTCTGAAGTCTTCTGAGTTTGCCCGGGGCAGTTCGTCAGAGGCTGAGGCACAGCCAGTGCAGAAGCACCTGGGAGGCTCGAACCCTGATCAGGATGTTTTTTGCGACCATAGAGGACGGGGTTGCGTGATGTGGGCGGGGCGCAAGCATGGAGTAGAGGTCTTGCGTGATACAGGTGCTTCCCAGACTTTGATGAAAAACTTGACTGGCTACCCTATAAATGCGGCTCGGGTGGTAGTGGTGCAGGGTATTAATGCAACTCGGTCATACCCGCTGGTGCGGTTGGAGTTGGAGGTGGATGGTGTGGCACGTGAATTGGATGTTGGGATTGTGGAGAAACTGCCAGTGGAGGGCGTCGACCTTCTTCTCGGCAACGACTTTGCAATGCCCGCTTCTGAGGTTCTACCCTTAGTCGTTGCCGAGAGGCCGGCCGACGTGAGTAGGGAAGAGCGAGAGTGGGTCGAGCGGTGCCAGGCACAACCCATGGCGTGTGCTGTCACCCGAGCTCGGGCAGCTAAAGTGTCACAGCCTAGTCCTCCGTCTTCAGACCAGCAGAGGAACGATCAACAGGAGGAGGCTAAAGCTGGAGTTGGTTTTAAGAGTTTTGACTCGGCGGCTCTCCTGGGTGATTCAGTATTAGCACCATTACTTAGTTCTGGAGTAGCCCCTGGGCCTGTCATCGAGAGTGACGAGGCTGGGCATGACGAGTCTCCACGACAGCAACGTTATGAACATCGAGAGAGACAGAGGGAGCAGCCCAGTATCGGGGAGGGTCATGCATTGCTCCGGGAGCAGTTAGATCGCTTGGCACCCTCAGATATACGTCGGTTGCAGCTGGAGGACCCTGAGCTCCAAACGTGTGCTAATGGAGCTGTGGAGCTCGACGAGGACGGTGATGCACAGCCGGGAGATTTTTTTTATTTAGATGGCATCCTCTATCGGCGTTTTCAAGACCCTAACCGTAGCTGGAAAAAGGGGTCCGGAGTAGTGGACCAGTTGGTGGTGCCGCGGGAGTGCAGGGATAGCCTACTGAGTTTGGCGCATGACACACCGCTGGCAGGACATTTGGGGGTAAGAAAAACGGTGGCGGCTTTGGGGAAGTTGTTTTGGTGGCCGGGGATGAAGTCTCATGTGCAGTCATGGATAAACTCATGTGATATTTGTCAACGGGTCGGGAAACCAAACCAAGTTATTCCTAAAGCTCCGTTGCACCCTATTCCTGTAATTGGGCCACCTTTTAGTAAGATTGTTGTTGACATGGTTGGTCCACTCCCTCCCACAAAGGCTGGTAATAAATTTTTGTTAACCATCATGGATGTTGCCACTAGATACCCCGATGCATACCCCATGAAAAACGGCATGGCTAAGACGGTAGTCAGTAACTTGTTGTGGTACTTTTCAAGGTACGGGTACCCGGAGGAGATTCAGTCTGACCAGGGGTCCAATTTCACCTCCAATCTCTTTAAGCAAACAATGCAACAGCATGGGATACGGGCGGTGGTATCGTCAGCGTATCACCCTGAGAGCCAAGGGGTGCTTGAGCGGTGGCATGCCACCCTTAAAAGCATGCTCAGGTGTTATTGTGCTGACAACGGAAGAGATTGGGATCTTGGATTGCCATATGTACTGTTTGCTGCTCGGGAAGTGCCTGGTGAGAGCCTGGGATTTAGTCCAAACGAGCTGATTTTTGGACACCGCGTCAGGGGCCCCCTTAATATGCTGCGGGAAATTTGGGAAGGAACTGTGCAGCCTTGTTCCTTGTTAAAGTATGTGTTTGAAAGCCGTGAGCGCATGCTTAAGAGTCTGGAGATGGCAGGTCGGAATTTAACAGGATCACAAGCTTTAATGAAGGACAGGTATGATCGCAAAGTGAAGCTCCGGAAGTTCATTGTAGGACAAGAGGTATTAATTTTGTTGCCTTTGGTTGGTAACCCCTTGTCTGCGAAGTATACTGGACCCTATAAAATTGTGGAGAAAATTTCGGACCTAGATTACCTTGTTGCCACTCCAGACCGGAGGAAAAAGAACCAGTTATGTCACGTGAACCTGATAAAAGAGTATGTGAGGCGCCCCTCTGAGCCTCTCACTGTCCCTGTGTTGGCTTGTTGCGGCCGTGGTGGAGAAGGAGAGGGGGACAGTCAAGCTTCAGAGGAGGATAGCTGGGATCACCACGTTTCAGCGGATCAGTGGGCGGGGAACTCGAGCCTAAGGGCTGACGAGGCTATAGCTCATTTGCCTGAGCCGCAGTTTGAAGCTATCCGTCAGTTGCTCGGTTCATACCCCACTGTATTTGCTGAACACCCAGGCCTCACTACTCAGGCTATGCATGATGTGGGCGTGGGGGACCATCTACCCTTTAAGTCAATCCCGTACCGTGTGCCCCCCATAAAACTACCCGCTCTGAGGGATGAGTTGGAGTATATGCTCGGTAGAGGGTTGATAGAGAAAGGCACCGTTAAATGGACTTCCCCCGTAACACTGCAGCCTAAGCCAGATGGCAAGGTACGCTTCTGTATTGATTTCCGTAGGCTAAACGGTTTGACTCCAACTAACCCATATCCTCTTCCTCGGGTTGATGATAGTGTTGATAAAATTGGTAATGCTCGGTTTTTGTCTAAAGTAGATTTAGTAAAAGGTTACTGGCAAGTACCTTTGTCCGAGCGTGCTAAAGAGGTATGTGGTTTTGTGGTGGACGGGAGTACTTACCGGTGTAATGTTATGCCCTACGGACTTAAGAATGCACCAGCAACGTTTCAGAACCTGATGAATGAAATTGTCAAGGACATTCCAAATTGCACCGTATACTTGGACGATGTAATCATTTATGATGACGACTTTGAGAGCCATTGTGAGCACCTGGAGACCTTGTTCCGGAAACTTAGTGAAGCAGGTCTGGTAGTAAATTTGGCAAAGTGTGACTTCGTAAAAGCCACTGTGCAGTACCTTGGGTTTGTAGTGGGAAGGGGACAGGTGTGCCCTCCTCAGAACAAGGTACAGGCTATCAATAAATTTCCGCACCCAACCACCAAGAAGCAGATTATGAGATTCTTGGGTATGATAGGCTACTACAGACGCTTTATAAAAGGTTACTCCACGGTGTTGGCACCTCTCACAGATTTGTTATCTAAAGACAAAAAGTTTTTGTGGGCGCCTGAGTGTGAAAAGGCTGTTAATTTGGTGAAGCATTTGCTGTGTACTCACCCGATACTCAGGGCCCCAGACTTTAACAGGCCTTTTCAGCTGGCAACAGATGCTAGTGGTGTAGGGGCTGGTGCCGTCTTGCTACAGACAGACAATGAAGGTGTGGAACACCCAGTAAGTTTCTTTTCTAAGAAGTTCAATGCTGCACAAAAGAACTATTCTACAATAGAAAAGGAATTACTGGCGATTGTGCTGTCGCTCAGGCACTTCGAGGTGTATGTTCCAGCCTATGGCCCAGTCGTGGTTATCTACACTGATCATCACCCTTTGAGATTCCTAAATCAATTTCACAATCGCAATATGAGACTGACCAGGTGGTCTTTGATGTTGCAGGAGTATAACCTGGACATCCGTCATATTGCGGGATGTGACAATGTGATCGCGGATTGTTTATCGAGGGTAGATGATCAGTCGTAGGCTATCACAGGTGTATGATCCCGGAGAGATTGACACACGGGTAGCCTCCTGCTTTAGTTTGAGTAGTATTTTGCGCTTGGTGCTTGTTGGCTCGCGGTTGTAGCCCAGCGTATTGGGTCGTAAAGCAGGAGTTGAGCGTTTGGTATAGAAGAAAAAATAGGCTGCCGTTATAGTGCAGCCGGAAAAAACATATTAAAATATAAAAATCATAAAAAAACTCTTTCTTTTGTTATAGATAATTGTATAAGTTTGTCATAGCCTATAGAGTTTGAGTAGTCCACGAACTATCAAACGGCTGAGCTGCTGTAAGCTCGCTCTGGGAGCATGATATTATGTCTTTTGCTATTGTTAGGGAGGAGTTATGAAATGTGAATTTTTTTTTTATAAGATGTGTTTTAGTGATAAACTCAGCGTTGTTTTAGTGCCATGCGGTCGCTGGATGTGAGGGGTTTGATGAGGTTCTGCGTGTCAGATTTTAGCTCAGGGTTGAGCAAGTAAAATCTTGGGGGAGGTGTGACGCATGCCGAGTATGAGCATGCTGTACAGAACGCTCAGTCAGACCCCACTCTCGCTAGGATCGTCAGGGCAGGAACTTTGGCTGTAGTCCGTGTAGAGTTTCCTAACTCAGTTTATGTGAGCCGTTGTACTATAAGTATTATAATTATGTATTTTGTTTTCTTCTAAGTCAACGAGTTCTATTTTATATCATTAGATATAAGTATTGTGTGTGGGACTTATATGTAATGATGAGAGGAGAAGAGAGAGAGTTATGTAACGACGGCCCGGGAGCGCGCCACGAGGTAGGTAGGCCTCCCTCCCCCCTCCCTCCTCCCTCCTCCTTCCTCCCTCCTCAAGCGCGTGGGAAATCCTTTGTCGATCCCAGATTGAGAGAGAATATTACGTAATGATTGTCAGTGGGCGGTCCTTAGTAGTTTGCGATATGCCGCTAGAGGGCCGAGTATAAAAAGGAGAGGTCCTCGCCACAATTCTTTAGAACTCATCAGGCAGAGCGACTTCTCATATCCCTTGCAACTATCCATATTCTTCCGACTGATGTGAACTTTCTCTACTCTCTGAACAGCCTATCTTCTTCCCTTCTCGACCCTTTATAACCTCAATGACCCCTTTGGTGCAGATTTAGTCAGCCAAAGTATTATCGCTTGAGTTCTCACGAGATAAGTGCCTGTTAGATAGCCTATTTTTGGAAGGGTTAACTAGAATAGGATTGATTGATGTTTGTTGCACTCGTATATGCATTTCCCTGTGTGCGATTATTCATGTTCCTGTTTTCTGCTGGCTTAGGCAATGCTAGACTGGGATAGGGTTTCTGAGTTGTGATTTCCTATGAGTACTAGGTTGCGGTTGAACCAGTACAATTGCAACGGAGACGTGGAACGCCTAGGTGGTCTTTCTGACTGTGTACCGTGGGAGTTTAGCACTGTGTTGCGAGTGAGGGCTTTTGCCTCTGCCACCCAACACTGTGCTATCTCATTTGCTTGACTTTGAGAGGATCGCCAGGAGAGAACCAGATACTAGTGATCTGGATCTCTCAAGAGAGCATCCCGTCAATTAACGTAATTTGGCCGCACAGCCTTAAGGACCTCGCTAGGCTACGAGCCGCTTGCTCAGCCATTGTTTCCTAGCCTACTACATCCCAGCTAGACTTTGCTCGGTCAGCAGATACAGCATAGTATTGAAGCTTTCCTTATGTATGTTATTGTTTATGCACTATTGATTTCATGTGTGGCACGCATAGCTACTTTAGAGATTAGTGGCCCCCGAGCACAATCCTAGTAGGCTATTGACAGTGCATTGTCGGAGTACTTCTTTTATATGTTTGCCATTTACTACTGTCTATTCTTATAATTCTTCTTATGTCAACTTAAAGCCTTTAATTGCCAGTGTTACTTATTGAATTGCTGTTCAAAATCCGATACTTACTTCTTACGAGTATTCGAGAAGCATCTAACTTTATCAGAAGATTCCTTGCTTGATGCTCGAGGACTATTGTTTAACGTAACGTAATAGTGCCGATCCGAAGTAGAGGGTGGAGGACTTCTTAAGTTCTTAGTCAAGGGTGGATTACTTCGGCTTCGGCCAACACTATTCTTTAGTGTTGTAGTACTTTCTTCTTTGTTTGATTGTTGACCAGACTAGATAACTCCCGTCTTGTTATTAGTCTGTTGTGTGAAACGCTAGTACCGAGTTCTTGTATACCCCGTTATAGCAGATAGAACTCTGGAGGGTAGTGGCGTTTTTTGTTCGGCTGGCAGTACTCTGGGGTTGGGATCGTGTGTTTCCGTTGTGGCAGCGAGCCATACTCGAGTCCTGTGTAAGAGCCCTAGTGTACCCGAGTGCCCGGTCGTAACACCTGGAACTAATGTCCGTGGCAGGATTAGGAAGTTAGTAGGGGACAGATGGGTTAGTAACTGAGGGGGGGATAAAATAGTTATTAATTTACAAACGCAGTCAGTCGCGGGTTTGATGCGAGATATTTGTCTAAGCGGAGTTTAAATGAATCAATGGTGCTGCAGTCTACAACGTCTCGGGGAAGCCCATTCCACAAGTTGACAACTCGATTGAAGAAGAAATTCTTAGATTCGTGCGAGTTAAAAGATTTACCAATAATTTTGCAACCGTTTCCCCGCGTTTAATTAGATTGGTCGATATAGTGAAGTACTTACTACAGTTTATATTGTCGATGCCTTTGATGATTTTGAACACTTTAATTAAGTCACCTCTTAATCTGCGCTGGGTTAAAGGAAATACATTAAATTCTCTAAGACGCTCTTCGTATGGTTTGTTCCTTAGGCTAGGTATCATTTTGGTAACTCTACGTTGAACTCGTTCTAGCTTGTTTATATATTTTTGGTAATAAGGGCACCAGGATTGAACGCAATATTCCAGAAGAGGGCGGACTAAGGAATTGTAAAGGGTTAGGATAACTTCTTTGGATTTATGCTCAAATGACCTGCCTATAAAGCCAATTATTTTGTTTGCCTTCTTAACAACTTCTGAACATTGTTTACTCGGTTTTAGGTTACTCGATATTGTTACTCCCAGATCGGTTTCTCTGTTTACATTCTTAAGCTGAGTGCCATTCATCGAATAGTTTGCTTTCTCATTTAAGTATCTGATATGTAGTACTTTACATTTATCCGCATTGAAACTCATTTGCCAAATTTGGGCCCAACATGACAATTTATCTAGATTGTGTTGCATATCGTCAACTTGTTCTTTTGAGAGTACGTTATTTGCAATTTTTGTATCGTCAGCAAATTTTGAGATTGTACAGGTGAGACCCTCATCTACAGTATATCGTTGATGTAAATTAGAAAGAGAATTGGTCCTAGTACCGATCCCTGGGGTATCCCGCTACTTACATTGGTCCATTTAGATGCCTTACCGTTTATGACTACTCTTTGCTTTCTGTCGCTGAGCCAATTTTCTATCCATTTCAACACACCGTCTTGTATTCCATGCGCTTTTAGTTTTAGCAGTAAACGTTTGTGGGGAACTTTGTCAAAGGCCTTTTGAAAATCAAGGTATATAATATCTACAGCTTTACTCTCATCGTAGAGGTTGAGGATATCGTGGAAGAAGTCTAAGAGGTTTGTTAAACAGGAACGTTTTTTACGACAGCCGTGTTGAGTATCTTAAGTAAGTTATTTGCCTCTAAGTGATTTAAGAGTCTGTCTCTTATGACCGTTTCTAGCATTTTACATACAATTGAGGTTAAGCTAATTGGACGATAGTTACTGGGTAGGGATTTGCTGCCTTTTTTGAATATCGGTGTTACGTTGGCTAGCTTCCACTGATCAGGCATAGTCCCAGACTGCAAGGATTCATTGAATAGCAATGTCAGTGGTTTGGAGAGCTCATCCTTAGCTTCCTTTAGAAATCTAGGCGAGATTGTATCAGGTCCAGGCGTTTTATTTACCTTGAGTTTATCTAAACAATTCAATACTTCTTTCTCTGTAACGGTGATATTGCTTAGAACATCTGAATTATCAATCTGAATCGGCGATGCTGTAGGGATATCACTGAGGTCTTCGGTTGTAAAAACTGATGCAAAGAAGGTATTGAGGGCATTACTCATTTGTACTTCGTCTTTGGTGTATTCTCCATTTTCATCGACTAACGGTCCAACAGTTGAAGTAACTACTTTTTTCTTTCTGATATAACTATAGAATTCTTTCGAGTTTGTTTTACTTTGATTCGCAACATGAGAGAGAGAGAGAGAGAGAGAGAGAGAGAGAGAGAGAGAGAGAGAGAGAGAGAGAGAGAGAGAGAGAGAGAGAGAGAGAGAGAGAAAAAAGAGAGAGAAGGAGAGAGAGAGAGTAAATGTGTGTGTGTTTATAGTGCGTTTAGTGTATGTGCATATTTGGGTGTGTATGGGCGCACGTGTGTGGGTACTATGGGTGTGTGTGTGGATATATGTAGATGCATGCGTGTGTGTGTGTATGTGTGTGTCCATGTGTGTGTTTGTAATTACGTGTGTGTATTGCAGGCAATGAACGTATTTTGATTATACAATATTTAATTTGTATATTACAGTATGTTGTTTATAATACTATATATTATTAATATTTTACAGTATATTATTATAATTCGTTATATGTGACTTTTCTTAGGTAACTTTTCGTAGAGGAATACAGTATGGAGAAGCCGAAGAGAGCCAAGCAGGATGAAGATGAAAGGCGGGAGTCTAAAATATTCTACAACTGGAGTTTCTGAAGCCCCGAGCCCTCTGCCACTATATTTTGTGCAACGGGGTACGAGAAGATATACACCTTAAGACATAATTCGTGGCCTTAACCCATTGAAGATTTTAATTCGTTGTGATCGTTTATTCTGGCTATTGTTAAAGGATTTTATTCAGATTAGAAAGGTTATATGGAAGTCAGAGGGTTAATGGAGATAGTATTTACCCTTTTGATGCCCGCAGATCCTTCCTAAGTTGCATAAAATCGTCTAATGATAGCCAAAATAAACTGTCAAATGCAAATTTTTGAACATTTGAAGCCATTACTGTATCATCTGTGTACTGTATTGTCTCGTTTACGTTCGATACTGGTTTAAATGGGTGCATTAGTATTTTCTTGATTGTACAGTTTGCGGTCAGGAATATTTGAACACCACCTAATGATAAAGAACAAGAGAGTGAGCGTTACCTATTAAATTCTATGTTATGATATATGTGGTTCAAGTGGTTTATCAAAAGTGTTAGTCAGTGAATCAATTATAAATTCCAGAAAATCCTGATCTCGTCTTTACCTCAATTCAGGCCATTTATCGCGAACATCGAATAAACAATCCACATCAGTGAGCACTTAACTCAATTACCTCATCCTGGTTTCAATAAACAATCCCGCCAGCCATCTAGACCGGCAAGCCTATTGCGGCAAAGCGAGTGTTTAACCGCGGGGATCTTGAGAAATGCACGGGAGAAAACACTTGCTTAGGCACGACTTGCAAACTTCTGGTGGTGGTGGAGGGCAGGAGGGAGGGAGGGGGGGAGGGGCAGGAGAAAGTTAGTGGCAGCAGTTCCTTTACCCTCATAACATATTCGACGTGCATTTAGTTCATATATATATATATATATATATATATGTGTGTGTGTGTGTGTGTGTATAATCTTGAGTTGGAAATGTTGTTTCAGAATTATGCGCGCACTTTTAGCTTTAGAAGATTAAGTCAGTAGTCAGCCCGTTAGAATTATGTTGTAATTTATAAACATTTGGATCATAAGATCCTGTTAGTAAGGCAGTCTCTGCTTGATAACACTAGACGTATATATACAGATTAGGAAGGACTTATAGCAATCAAATGAGTTAACTTATTCTCAAATAACCTCCAAAGCTCTTCATAAGCTCAGGAGAGTCTCATAATGGTAGCCAGAATAAAATAAAAACAAAATGAATAATGGTATTCAAAGGGTTACACACACAAGCTGCAAACTTCCCGTGGCAGTTCTTCTAAAGATCCTGTTGTTATAAAGATCGGCCATCCTTTTCTTCGGAGGCCATTTTGGTGACATAACTAGATAAAAACGGGGCTTTAATTTACTTTTGATCGTGTATAATTTAGATCCAAATACCAAACTATATATCATTTACCACTATTGCTGACTGTTGCGTATGGGTATGGACATGCTGAGGCAGTTAGTTAAAATAGGACTTCAGAGGCTATCAACCCTTCTGGATTATTAAGCCAGCACACTGTAAGTCAAGAGTAGCGTCAGGACTGGAGCCCCTTTTCGAGAACTCCAGTCCCTTAAATTTCGTGTAAAGAGAAGTTATTGACGTCAGCGGCTCACCTATGGCAGAGGTTGGCTGGTCTGTTACAAATGGGTCTCTAACTCCTCCAAGACAGTTACAAGCGGAAGTTCCTGTACTTCATAAGAGTTTATAAATATTGTTGGCGTTACGAATGGTTTTGTGCGAGTCGAAGGTGTAGGCTATTAAGGGGAGGTTTCTTCTTTTTTGGAGCCCCTTCTCCCTCATATTAAGCTTCATTAGTTTAGAGATTGTTGTAGATGTTCGGCCCATTAATTTGGCGATTTTTAGACCTTATGCCTTATTTCTTTGTCAATTTTAAGACATTTCGAGCTATTTAGGTGTCGAATATTTTCTTAGCGAATGATAGCGAGCTTGTAATTTAGGAGGAACCGCTCTTCGGCCAGGGTACAAATTTATCTCGATGGGTGGGTCTTCGGGGTATTTTTTAAGCTTAATGGAGGTCTTGGGAGGAAACTAAAGAGTATAGCAAATAAGTACATACATAAAGGAATTAGATAAATACAAACTTCCCCTTAAGTGCAAGGCGTTATTCTAAGTTGCCTTTTTTGTTGCTGTAATTCTTGTTTTGTATTCTTCTTCTTCTTCTTCTTCCTCTTGATATTTTGGATGAACCATTTGAATATTTTGGCATTCATTTTCTTGACATTCTGAGTTGAAATATGGCCTGCCCATTCACTCGACCACCGAAATTCCTATTCCACTTAAAAGCCAAAGCTGCATACCTAGCCCTGAGAAACCCTTGGTGAAATTTGATTAGTACCACCTTGATTTTTCACTGTGCTTCAACGTATATTCCATTACGCACTTTTTTAACCAATGCAATAAAATCATTATAAATGTAAGTAATTGCTTAGCGAATTATGTGTTGTTTGTGAAAATCATATGACACTATAATTTTCTAATTTAGCTTAATACATAATACATTGCAATAGATTATCAACTCTCCCTGACATGCCATAATACATTGCAATAATTTATAAACTCTCGATCCCTGACATACCAAACACAGGCGACGATAAAACATCTCTCACATGTTAACCATTCCCTCAGTTCTAATAATCTAATGCACACAGTAAAACCGAAAACATTCCCCGGGTGTTCTACGAAATTCCGGGATAGAACAAATATTTAAGGGGAAGGTAGTTGCTTTTTCTGGACCCCCTTCTCCCTCATGTTTAGCATGTTAGTTCTGAGATTTTAAGAGGTTCTTTCCGATATTTTGGCGATTTTGACACCCTTCGCCCCATTGCTTTGTCAACAATAAGACATTAAGACCATTTATGCCATTTAAGTGTCGATTTTTTCCTGATGAGCGAAAGCGAGCCGGTGATTTTAGAAGGAATTGGCCTTCGGCCGGGATATATGTACACATTTATCTTGCAAGGGGGTCAAGTGGGTGTTTTTTTAAGCGTGATGGAGGTCTAGCGAGGAAACTCATAAATAAATTAATGGATAAATATATAGACCAAAAAAATAAGCACTACCCCCTTAAGTCAGTCCTTCCCTTAAACAAAAAATGGGAATGTTATTATTGCTTTAAAGCGAACGCCACTTTGCCGGGTCGGCATTACATATTCACAGTGTTATTAAGGGAAGGGAGACCGTTTTTCTGGACCCCCTTCTCCCTAATGTTTAGCCCCACTAGTTTTGAGATTATATGACGTTCGGCTCATTAGTTTGGCGATTTTAACACCTTTCGCCCCATTTCGTTGTCAGTTTTATGACCTTTTGTGCCATTTAGGTGTCGATTATTTCCTGGCGAGCGATAGCTAGCCTGCAATTTTAAGAGGAACCGGCCTTCGGCCGGCACATTTTTCTACCGAAACATTTACACATTTATCTTGAAGGGGGGTCTACGGGGTGTTTTTCTAAGCTTGATGGAGGTCTAGGGAGGAAACTAAAAAAAATATATAAATAAATGAATTAATAGACCAAACAAACGGTCTGCCTCCCCTTAACAGTTTTATCTGCCCGGTTTATTTTAGTGAGCGTCCTGTCAGTCTTGTCGAGGAGATATGCAAAGTCTATCTATCTATCTATCTATCTATCTATCTCAGGCCCAATCCCAACTTTTCAAAAAAAAATCTTTTCTATTATGCAAAGTGGAAAGCGTAAATTATTTTAAATTATTTACTGCGTTGAAGGAGAGGGTAATGGATTATGTATTTATTTATTTATATATTTGCTTATCTATATATTGATCAATAGTGACACCTAAAGTAACCAACAATAAACCTAAAATATAACTAAAATTGAGCCTAGAAATGTACAAACACATAACAAACATACCCTATTCACTGGACCGTCCTTTACCCACGGAGATATCAGAGCAACTAACAAATTATGTGTTTGTACATTTCCAGGCTCAATTTTAGTTATATTTGAGGTTTCATGTTTGTTACTTTAGGTGTCACTATTGATTTTCTGTTAACTTTTCAAAAATAACAGGTTAATATTTGTCAGATAAATTCAAATTCAGTGTATAAACGTCTGTATGTTTGCCTGTACTCTTTATTAGGCGTATTTTTTGAGATAGTTCTTTCTTGGTGAATTTTTCTCCTATTTCGTATGTCAAACGATTATTTTAGACATTAGATATTTTCAAGTATTTGTTTTACGTACTGGTACCGGTTCTGCTTAATTTTTTATCAAGCGAGTTATTTTAAACATTTTCTAACTTCATTGTTGAAAGATCCACGTGTTTATGCTTTTCTTATAGTTGTCTGCTCTGTTTTTAGGATCACGGTGTATACCTGAAGATGGCTGCTTGTTGATAGGCGAAAATTTGAATAATAAAGATGGCCTTGTTTGGAGTACTGTCCCTATTTTTCCTGCTGTTGTGGAAATTACGGTGTCCCAGATCACCCACTGATGTATTACTCACTTTATATAATTATATATATATTATATATATATATTTCTTATTTTCGAAATGTAGTGTTGACGTAAATACTGAGCAGTTTATATATACCTTAAGAAAATTATGCAATTCGTTGTTATATTTAGGCTGCCTCGAGACGATATTATGTTTATAAAATGTTCATTGGATTTGTGTTCTTCTGATTCCTAAAGATCATCCTCTGGCTAAATTAAATCGTTTGTGTCCTGGTAAATGTATAAATGGCAGCATCTTAATGAAGGAGTTAATCCGTACCCTGTCAACCCTTGCAAGAAGTTAATTGTGCTGTTAAATTTAAGATACCGGTGCTCAATTTCATGCAAGTTAATTAAATTCTTAAATAGTCAGATGTTAATTAAATGCCACTGATTACGAGTGGTTCTTCGATCTTTTAATTAAATTATCTGACAGTAGCTGGAGTGAATAATAAGTTCTGAGTAAAATACTATACTCATTGGTCTGATCATCAATTCCTAGAAGTCTCTGTTACCTAAATGAACATAATATATTATCAGGTAGGAAATATTATTGATGAAAAGTAATTTACAAAGGTTTTCATCAATTATTTATGTTATGGCACAGGGAAATACCTTACTTTGTCATGAATAATAGATCAGTTAGTTTAATGAAATTTACATAATATATACATTAATTACTACTTTGTTATCCCAGAATCACATACAAGTCCATTATGTTAATGTCAATCATTAGTTATCACTTTATATATTTCATTCATCATCTAATTGTGTTTTGCATCTCTTCACCGACACACATATGTTTACCACTTCCCCAATTATAACCCCAACATCATCCACCACAACACACCAATATATCACTCATCACAAAAACAATCATCAATCAACCATACATCACACCAATACTCATCACTCATTCATACAACACACCAATACTCATCACTCAATCATACATCACACCAATACTCATCACTCAATCATACATCACACCAATACTCATCACTCATTCATACATCACACCAATACTCATCACTCAATCATGCATCACACCAATACTCATCACTCAATCATACATCACACCAATACTCATCCATACATCACACCAATACTCATCACTCATTCATACATTACACCAATACTCATCACTCAATCATACATCACAACAATACTCATCACTCATTCATACATCACACCAATACTCTTCACTCAATCATACATCACACCAATACTCATCACTCATTCATACATCACACCAATACTTATCACTCAACCATACATCACACCAATACTCATCACTCAATCATACATCACACCAATACTCATCATCATACACCACACCAATACTCATCATCATACATCACAACAATACTCATCACTCATTCATACATCACATCAATAATCATCACTCATTCATACAGCACATCAATACTCATCACTCAATCAACCTTCAGACCACCACCAATAAACACAACACCGCTCACTCGTCTGCCACTTCACCACAACCATCACCTCTCGAAAATCACGCCACTGCCACATAGTTCATCACAACATACAATTCCACCACTTACTCGTCGTGGTAATAGATGGAGAAAACAAAAATAAGCATGGACTGCGATACAAATGCAAAAGAAAACAAAACATTCCCTAAAGTAAGAAACATAAAAAGAACTAAGGAGAGGACATCTCACAATATTTTCCTCACCACACCATCGCCACAACTCACCATCAGGCATCATTAACCATACAATTACTACAGTTCACCAACATAATACTTCTTCACCATACCATTACCACAACACACCCTTCACCACACCACCACTCATCACCACAGCTCACCACTCAGAGAAGAACGCTGATTATGCTACTCAGCTAAAACTCGTGAACAGATAAAGACCTAAGATTGAGACATTACACTTTACGACCCTCATCATGCAACTACTACAACCACCGCTCACCACACTCTTCACCAGACCATGATTATAATTCACCACTAAGCCATCATTCACCACCACAGCTCACCACTCACACCATAATTTCACTACTCCCGAAGGAAGAAAACCTAAAGGGACACATTACACAGTCTCTTTCCTCATCACATAACCACCAAAACACACCACTCACCACATCACTACAACTCACCAC